>JANFCV010000228.1:0-170000 GCA_024500475.1 Phthorimaea operculella | reverse complement strand
CGGTTCAATACTTAAAATGTGTGAAAACAATCGCGAGTGCTTCAAAAGTTATATGAGGTAAATATATATAGAAAATGAGAAAATTACAAAATATAAGCATGTAGGTACATGGCAAATTTTTTAAAAAATCTATACGCTAGTTTTCAAGAAAATTGCATTTAACAAAAAAAAAACGAAAAAAGTGCGCCCTGTTTGTTCTAGAAACACACCACTAAAGCTTTTTCGATGAATTTAATTTACGCGCCAAAAAAAGGTGCTGTGATTGGTTGGTTGTTAGTGTGCGTGCCGTGTAAGTGAATCCTGTCTACGTGGCGGAACGTCAGTCGGGTCAGTCAACGGATGTTCAGGTAATTAAATAAAAAGTTTGTTTGAAAATGAAAAAAAAAAATCTAGCGTGTCGATTTTTTAAATGCCTTACATATAGTCCGAGCGACGGCAGGTCTCAACCATATCTCACAAAAGAATAGAATATTTTAGCTATGTACGGGTAGAGGAGCTCTAGTACTTCGGATTGGTCGTGGTCTGCCGCGGCGCAGCTTGGCACGTTTGGCGGAGTAGCTAAAAGTTTGCCCTCTGAAAAAAGTTAAAAATATCTCATCGAAGAATAGAATGAGACATGGCTGTAGCGATAGAAGCAGTTTAGTAAAGCATATAAATCTTGGTCTGCCGGCTGCTATCTTGGCACGTTTTGCGGAGTAGCTAAAAGTATGCCCTCTTAAAAAAGTAAAAAATATCTCATCGAAGAATAGAATGAAAATATATCGTACCGATAGCTTGCTTGAGTCTGCCTACATATATACTGGTCTGCCTGGCCACAGCCTGGCAGTTTTCCCGGTCCGACCACTTTTACTTTTTTTAGTAAAAATTTTATCTCTTCGAATAAAAGAATAAAAATATGTCGTACCGATAGCTTGCTTAAGTCTGCCTAGCAAAATACTGGTCTGCCTGACCACAGCCTGGCAGTTTTCCAGGTCCGACCACTTTTACTTTTTTTGAGAAATTTTTATTTCTTCGAATACCTAACAGAATGAAACTAAGTTGTAATAATAGTTTATTTAAAGCTGAACACATATCCCGTGGACTGCCTGAGCTCAGTCCGGTAGTTTCTCCGATGCGATCACTTTTCACTCTCAGTAAATTTCAATTTTAAAGGACCCTGACTTTGTTTATTAGGGAGTGGGCCCCGCCAATAAAATGAAAATTTGTCAGTGTATAGAAGTGAGATTTACAGAGCTGTAATCTCTCAATGTCTAGATGAAGAATAAGTATGTTGATTTCAAGAATCTACAACTTCAGATGTATTCGTAGTAATTATTTCAAAAATATAATACTTGGGAAAACATTTTCTTCATCTGGATTTCGACCTATGTTCCTTGGGGAAAGTTGTTGTTTAGTTTTCGTATAAAATGGGCGCGCGGTGCTGGCAACACTGTCCTGTCATTCACGTCCTCTGCCGTCGCTCGCTTGGTTGATGCGAATTGTAATTATAAATGGTGTAATTTAGTGTGCTTTCGGTGTTCTCGTGTGGTTTTCCCTGTTCGGTGGGGAAGAGAACCAAGTGTATTTGGTTCCGGCGCTTTGATTGTCAGTCGGTTCGATAACCACGCGGCCGTCGGAAAAAAAAAAAAATAACCTTACTTTTAGTCACCCGCGCGTCCAGTGTCCTTTGGTTCGCGTATTGTACAGTAAAACGTGTTGCTGTCGCGAGCAGTGGTGTGCGGGAGAAATCTTTGTTACTGTGTGTTAAACATTATTTGATGTCGAACTATGAACAATAGTACTCAAGTGCTTGTGAAACTTGTTGGACGGAGTACCACGCGAGCTGGTGCCCGGGTACAGTAAGTCTAGTATCTATCTATCCCAATCCAAATGTCTTCCAAAACCTGATACCTATTTTTCCTGTCAAAAACTAGACTTACAAGGAAACGACGGCGTCATCGTTCGCTCGGTAAGCAATTGTTGCTGGGCCCTGTTTAAGTAGATTTTGGACACAAGAATTTCTCGGCCGGAAACTTTCCGGAACAAAATTCTCTCATTAAATTTATTTTATTTAGCTATAGTAAAGAGCACTACGAATCGTAGTCAAATGTTGTTCCGAGGCTGATCGACCATTTAGTTTTAGATTTTAAGATAACTTTAATTTGCTTCCACTGCGCTAAGATCAGCTTCGGAATCAAACATTTTTTGGTAGCAGAGCGTGGTTGCTTTATTGCAACATAGTTAGCCGTAATTTAGTATTAAGCGTGTTTTTTATATTACCCACATATTTTATTAATTTTGGAAAATATTGTTTCGGTTTTTTTTTGTGACTGTATTGTTTGCCTAGTGAACGGTATCTTATCGGTAAGGTCTAGGCCAGTCAACTAACATTTATTTTGTGGTATTTGTTTATTGGTTTTTCGTTTTATTAAGTCGAGTGTGTAAAAGTTGGTACCATGGCTCCTCGATCGCCAGGTATAAGGCTGCTATAAAGACAGAATTAAGGTGGTTTACTACCACAGCGGCAATGATCGGCCGCGAGGACCGGGAGGACGCGCTCTTGAAAAGTGCACTACAGGCAGATGAACGGGTTCGGGTTGTGTCGGAACACCTCACAGAGTGCCTCATGCTCCTTGAGGAAGCTCCTAACCCTGAAGATAAGGAGCTGGTTGAGGGCGATGTAAGCCAGTGCTTGGAGCTGGCACAGGACATTGCGCAGGCAGCTGCGGACATATCTAGGCGACGTGACGGAAAGGAAAAGCCATTCCGTGGTAAAGTGGGACAAGGATTACAGGTGCCTCTTCCGCCTGTTACGGTTCCAGTCTTTGCAGGCGATTACGCCGACTGGCCGGCGTTTGAGGACCTGTATAGCAGTGTGGTCCACACACGGACGGACATAACGCCGGCGTACAAGATGGCTCAGCTGATGTCCAGGCTACATGGAGAGCCTCATGAATTGCTGACGCATTTGGCTGTCTCGGATAGCAATTATGAGGTGGCGTGGAAGATCCTTACCGACCGGTATCGAAACAAGCGCCTGATTGTAGACAGGCTGTTAGACCAGTGGCTGTCAATACCAACCATAACGCGAGGTACGGACCTCCGCGAGAAAATCTTCCACCCAGTCAGTGTCGCGGTCAGCGCACTAGAGCGACAGGGTTTGCCAGTGGCGGGCTACGGTTATATCTTGGTCCACACAGTGCTTCGCCGCCTGCCGAGCGAAATGGTCGCTCGATTCGAGCAGCTACATGGGGCAAGTCCTCGGACCACCTCCCGACCTACGAGGATCTGAAGTCGTTCCTCGAGGCCGAAAGCAGGCGAGTGGACGTCCAGGCTGGTGAAGCCCTCGCAAGGAGACCTCTGCCCCTCGCCACCCGGAACGGCCGGGTGCACCGGCGCGAGGAGGCAACAGTGGGCAACCCAGGCGGTACAACACCGCATTGGAATCAGGGTGTGCCTACTGCAGGGAGACAGGCCACGGGGTGGCAGCGTGTCAGGAGTTTGCTGCGCAGCGGGTTCAGAGGAGACGGGGTGTGGCACAGCAGAGGCGTTGGTGTTTCCGGTGCCTGGGGCCGCATCAGGTGCGAGTGCCCTTCAAGCACCAACTGTAGGTACTGCCAGGGTGCACACCATCCGCTGCTCTGCATGAATCGCTCCGGAGGCGCCGGGGCAGCGCTGGATCGGATCAGCGAAGGAGCCTGCCCACCAAGGGAGGGAGCAACGCTCCCCACCCCCTCCAAGGAGGAGCCCACCTCCGCATCGGTCACAGGGACAGGCAGGGGGACGTCAACAGACGGAGCCCACTTACCCAAGGACGTGGGGACAATCCCCACCACGGCAGCAGGTGCCGGATTGGGGAAGAGCGGCACAGGAACGTGGCCAGGACACCCATCCCAGGTACGGGATCAAACGGGCGGGTGTCAGGAGCACTAGGCAGCCACCAGGGTACATGCAGTATTCTGCGGGCTTGAGCCACCTGGTTGGGTCTCAAGACCCACGCATGCCTCCGCCTATGCCTGAGTACCCGCGGCTACAGGCGCAACCTCGGTACGGACGTTTGCCGTCGGGGTACTATAGAACTCCAGCCATGGCCTTTATGGGCAGACCTCCCTACCAGCAGGAGTGGGACCCATACACAGGTTTGGGTAGCGAGGATACCCCGCGGGACGCGGCCTCACCGCGTTTAGATTCCCGCTAGGTAATCGCCGCCTACTCATCAGCTTCGGCTCCCCGTCCAATCACGGTACTTTTGCCAACGGCTAAGATTTGGGTATGGGGATACGGTGGCCGGACCATTCAAGTAAGAGCCCTACTGGATACAGGGGCTCAGGGATGTATTGTATCGAGTAAGCTGGTGAGTAGGCTAGGCCTAAATGTACAGCCAAGTGCGGATGAAGCTGTAGGCATCGGGGCCTAAATGTGCCTGACATTCGGGGTCAGACGAACTTTGAGTTCGCATTAGGTAGCACATGTACAGGGTCAGCTATCAAGTCTCAGCCGTGGTGCTGAATGAAGTGGTTGGGAAACTCCTCAGGTTAGGTTACCACCAACGGTACGAGGGTTAACCACAGGGTTGGAGTTAGCTGATCCTGATTTTGATACTCCTGGTACGGTGGACGTACTTCTCGGGTCAGACGTCCTCGGGAGATTATGGTGCGGTAGGAAGAAGGTACTCCAGGAAACTGGTTTGGTGGCCGTAGATACCACAGGGGTATGTTGTTTTCGGCCCAGTTTGGAGACCTCAGGACCTACCAGAAGGGATCCGGTCCTCTATGGTAGTGTGCTGTCAGAGGTGCTGCAGAGGTTTTGGGAGTCTGAAGAGCCGCCCACGGCGGACAGACGGAAGCCAGAGGATGACGAGTGCGAGTTGTTCTATCAATACAACACTGCGAGATGCCCGTCAGGCAGATTCGTGACCAGGCTACCTTTTCTCCCAAACCGCCCCGCTTTAGGTAGTTCGCGACAGCTCGCGGAACGGAGACTACTCGGAATGGAGCGGAAGATGAGGCGAGACCCAGCACTTCGGCAGAAGTATATAGAATTCATGCGGGAATATATTCAATTGGGCCACATGTCGGTGTCCAGCCTGGATTGGAGGTGTGTCGAGCATTATTACATTCCACACCTGGCTGTCTTGAAGTCACCTGAGGCGAAAATACGGGTGGTGTTTGACGGTTCTGCTCCTACCTCGAATGGTGTGTCTGTGAACCAATGTTTGCACGCGGGTCCTAAATTGAACCGGGACATTGTGGACATTCTCACAGACTTTCGGTTACACCAGGTAGCGTTCGTCGCAGACGTCAAAATGATGTTTCGCCAAACCATGATACATCCGGATGACCGTCGGTATCAGCTGATTTTGTGGCGTGAGAGCCCAGATGAGCCGATGGTCACATACGAACTTAACACGGTGACGTATGGACTTAAGCCAAGTCCGTATTTGGCAGTACGTACGCTGCGAGAGTTGGCCGCACAGGAAAGGGTAAGATATCCTCGAGCCGCAGCAGTACTGGATCGCGACGTCTACGTGGACGATATCTGCACGGGTGCTGATAGCGTGGAGCAGGCGCTAATTCTACGAGACGAGTTGATCGCGATCATGGGTTCAGGAGGTTACGAGTTGCGGAAATGGTTGTCCAGTTGCCCAGAGCTCCTGGCCGGTTTGCCAGGCGAGTTCCATCAGGACCCGCACCTCTTTGAGAACCCGGACAATCCAAACACGTTGGGCATCCTCGGGGTGCAATATAGGCCAACGCATGACGTATTCACGTACAAGATCGAGCCCGACCTTTGGAGAAAACTTGGACTAAGCGGTCGGTACTGTCGACAATCGCTAGAACGTTCGATCCTAGCGGATGGATCGCCCCGGTTACGTTCATGGCGAAGTGCTTTTACAAAGGTTGTGGCTAGCCAACTTAGGATGGGACGACCAACTCTCCGGAGAGTTGTTGAAGGATTGGCTCAAGTTTGTGACCACCTTACCAGGGATTGTGCACATCGCGATACCCCGCAAGTTAGTCCCATCGGTGGGATGTAAGGCTACCCTACATGGGTTTTGTGACGCCTCGGAGCGAGGGTACGCGGCAGCTGTATACCTTCGGACAGCAAGTTCAACGGGAACTGTGCACGTGCGTCTGGTTATGGCCAAAAGTAAGGTGGCACCAGTCAGAACTAGATGGACCATCCCCAAATTGGAATTGGCAGGGCAGCTCTTCTAGCGCGCTTGCTAAATCATGTAACCTGCAATCTGCGTGGTACCATCAACTTGGATGAAACGGTGTACGCGTGGACTGACAGTCGGATAGTTCTGTGCTGGTTGCAGACGTCGGTACATACACTTGAGGTTTTCGTGGCAAATCGGGTGTCACAGATTACGGGGTCGGAAACTCCGTTAGTGTGGAGGCACGTACCGGGAGAATGGAACCCAGCGGACTGCGCTTCGCGCGGGTGCAGGGCACCTGATTTGGTGAGTCACCCACTGTGGTGGGGACCTCAATGGCTGACTGAGTCGCCGCAGGAATGGCCATTCAACGAGTGCAGGGCGCCGCTTGGGCCACCTGATCGAGGTTTGCGAGTGAACGTGGGGCAACTCGTACCGAAGCCTAACCCAGCTTTCTTGCTGGAACGGTATAGCTCCTCGACAAACTTCTTGGGGTGACAGGTTGGATCAAGCGGTTCGTGAACAACTGCAGGAAGCCTCAAGCAGAACGGAACTTTACACCTGTCCTCTCGCCTGCGGAGCGGAATGCGGCTCTATGCTCATTGGTTAGAGTCGTCCAGGCGGAACATTTTGAAGAGGAGGTCAGGCTGCTCAGGGATGGACGTGGAAAGCTGAAGGGAGGAATTGTGCGCCTCAACCCATTCCTGGATGAGCAAGGTATGCTCAGGGTTGGAGGCAGACTTCGGAACGCTAGCCTGCCCTTTTCGGCTCGGCATCCACTGTTACTTCCAAAAGGGGACCCTTAGTTGAGCTCTTAGTCAGGGATCGTCATGAGAAAAACTCGCACGCGGGCTGTAATGCGCTATTGGCCATCCTACAGCGCGAGTTCTGGATCTTATCGGGACGACGAACGGTACGTAGCGTTGTGTTTAGGTGCTTGCCTTGTTACCGCTTGAAGGCAGCCACAATGCAGCCACAGATGGGAGATCTCCCACCGGACCGGGTGACGGAGGCCTGGACGTTTGCAGGTGTGGGAACGGATTTCGCAGGCCCTTTCATGGTGAAGGCATCACGCCTGCGGAACGCAAAGTCTATCAAGGCGTACTTGTGCGTGTTCGTGTGCCTAGCCACCAAGGCCGTCCACTTGGAGCTCGTGGCCGACCTTTCTACGGAGGCCTTTTGGCAGCGCTGGAGAGATTTACGTCGCGACGAGGGCGACCAGCGCTGATCAGGTCGGATTGTGGTACCAACTTTAAGGGTGCTGATCGGTGTATGAAGGAAATTGTAACGTTCTTAAGGGAGAACGAAGAAGCCATCAGCACGGGCCTCTCCCGTCAGGGCATTACTTGGGTGTTCGATCCACCAGCGTGCCCTCACTGGGGTGGCATTTTGAAGCGGTTGTAAAGTCCGCTAAGACGCATTTGTTGCGCGTTGTAGGGTTAACAATTTTGACTTTCGAGGAGCTGGCGACCGTGTTTTGTAAAATTGAGGCTGTACTCAATTCGCGTCCTTTGTGTCCGCTCAGCTCAGACCCAAATGATTTAGAGGCCCTGACGCCAGGGCATTTCTTAATTGGCCGCCCACTTAACGCCTTGCCGGAATATCCCTATACGGAGGTGAATAGCAATCGTTTGTCGCGTTATCAGTTGTTGCAGCAAATGACTCAAAACTTTTGGAAGCGTTGGTCGCTTGAGTACTTGCACATTCTGCAGCAACGCCTTAAGTGGACGGACAGGACTGAACCCCCCCCTGCATTGGGGATCTCGTTCTGGTTAAGGATGTCAACCTACCGCCACTGCGTTGGCGCCGGGGGCGCATTCTCAACCTGTTTCCGGGTTGTGATGGCACTCATCGAGTTGCAGAAGTTCAGTGGGGGGATTCAGTCCTTAAGCGAGCAGTAGCTACATTATCACGCCTGCCATGCATAGAGCGGACCGATGGGTCGGTCCGGGGCGGGTGAATGTTTAGTTTTCGTATAAAATGGGCGCGCGGTGCTGGCAACACTGTCCTGTCATTCACGTCCTCTGCCGTCGCTCGCTTGGTTGATGCGAATTGTAATTATAAATGGTGTAATTTAGTGTGCTTTCGGTGTTCTCGTGTGGTTTTCCTGTTCGGTGGGAAGAGAACCAAGTGTATTTGGTTCCGGCGCTTTGATTGTCAGTCGGTTCGATAACCACGCGGCCGTCGGAAAAAAATAACCTTACTTTTAGTCACCCGCGCGTCCAGTGTCCTTTGGTTCGCGTATTGTACAGTAAAACGTGTTGCTGTCGCGAGCAGTGGTGTGCGGGAGAAATCTTTGTTACTGTGTGTTAAACATTATTTGATGTCGAACTATGAACAATAGTACTCAAGTGCTTGTGAAACTTGTTGGACGGAGTACCACGCGAGCTGGTGCCCGGGTACAGTAAGTCTAGTATCTATCTATCCCAATCCAAATGTCTTCCAAAACCTGATACCTATTTTTCCTGTCAAAAACTAGACTTACAAGGAAACGACGGCGTCATCGTTCGCTCGGTAAGCAATTGTTGCTGGGCCCTGTTTAAGTAGATTTTGGACACAAGAATTTCTCGGCCGGAAACTTTCCGGAACAAAATTCTCTCATTAAATTTATTTTATTTAGCTATAGTAAAGAGCACTACGAATCGTAGTCAAATGTTGTTCCGAGGCTGATCGACCATTTAGTTTTAGATTTTAAGATAACTTTAATTTGCTTCCACTGCGCTAAGATCAGCTTCGGAATCAAACAGTTGTTCTACCTGAGACGCTAAGCACATTTTGTGATATTTCTTTCCTAGAATTATGAAACTTGGTACAGTTGTTCTTTAGGTGCTAGTGAGTAGATTAAGCCCGGTTGACAAAGGGTTCCGCACCTAAGGGGGGAGGGGGAGGGGGTGGGAAGATTTCTTGTTCCGAGTTTCGCTCTAAGCCATACAACTTATAAATTAATGCTATTATGGCAAGTGTGGTATCATTTTCGGGTGAATCATAGACGGGGTATTCATTTATGGGACAAAAAACTCACGTTTTCCTAAGAAAAAATAAAAAAATAACAAAAGATTTAAAAAAAAAAGAAAAAGCTATATTTTTGGCGTTAATTATACTCTGTAATAATAAAAAATTGAAACAATAAAAAATCTGGCTATAATGCTACATTTATATAGATTATAAATCAAAAATACAATCTAATACTTACACATAAATACAAATTAAAAATAAACTTAACTAAAAACACCACCCCAGGACAACCCCGGCCCAAAGGTGCCCATTACACTACTGGCATTACCACGCTGTATTGCAATGGACAACCTTTGGACCAGGAATGAGCCAGAGCGAGGGTCCATACCTTTATCTCTCATCCGCCGTCCTAACTGTCTCACAAAGGCTTTTGCCTCCGCACACCAGCTCCCAGCTGTTTCAACCGCTAGAGGGACGAACTCGTACCCTTGGGCGAGATCGGCGTACTTCGTCCTCTTTTTTGTGGCTGCAGATTCGGCGGCCGCCCCTGCTGCCTGAATTGTCTGGCCAAGATGACAAGCGGCGAAGGTACTGACACAGGTCGCGTCCCAAAGCAAGCATCTGCCTTTATGCCATGGGACGAGTGTTAGACCATCTGGTCTTTTGCCATCTGTACGGCTCAATCCAGGCGGCTCTAATACGCATGGGACATTAGCCGATATGAGAGCCCTCCGGACGATATCGTTGAGGGCGTGATGTCGCGGGAACCTACCTGCGCAACGACAACAACTCAAGCCATGATGGCCATTGGCCTCCACCATGGACCCACAAATGCAGCGATGTGGTTCGCATACATCGCAACCAAGGCGAAGAGCCACCGCCACACGTAGCGAGTCGTTGTTTTTTGATTATAAATATATATGATACATTAACACTTTGTCAATGGAAAGTAGGTGAAAAAAAAAACTTTTCGCTGGAAGGTGTGTCTTGCTTTATGTTGCATCACAAGTCATTGTATTGATATAAGACATCTTTCCAGTCTGCTCTGTACCTCATGCCCACTTTCACCGACGAGTACAATGTCGTCGGCGAACAGCATGCACCAGGGTGCCTCTTCCTGTATGTCCGACGTCAGAGCGTCCATTATCAACAGGAAGAGGTAAAGACTCAAAGCCGACCCTTGGTGCAAGCCTACAGCCACACTAAACTCGTCGGTAATACCAGCGGCCGACCGGACCTGTGTACGAGGTTTACTGTACATTGCACGTAACAAATCTACATACTTCTCTGGCACACCTTTCTCTTTCAAGGCCCACCACAAAACCTCTCGGGGCACTCGATCGTATCCTTTTCGAGATCAACGAACACCATGTGCAAGTTTTTTGGGCACTTCTGTATTTTTCGCACAGTTGGCGAAGTGCAAAATGGCATCCGTTGTTCCTCGGCCCGGCATAGGTAAACCCGAACTGGTTTTGCGTGATATCACACTCCCCTCGCAATCGTCTCTCTATCACCTTCTCCCATACTTTAAACGTATGTGACATGAGCTTTATTCCTCGATAGTTGTTACAGTCCTGTACATCACTCTTATTTTTATAAATGGGCACCAGAGTACTGTTACGCCATTCATCAGGGATCGCCATTTCATGTAACAACTTATTGAAGAATAAAGTCAGCCACTTCCATCCGTCCGCACTGAACATCTTCCATAATTCTGCTGTTATTCCATCCGGTCCTACAGCCTTTCCATTTTTCATAATTCTAACAGCTCTTTTCACCTCATCTATACCTACTTCATTTACCAAACCCAGATTATACTGGACTGGTTCTAGATCTCCACTACATACATTCTCTTCATTCATTAATTTCTCAAATATGTCTTCCACTGCCCTTTATGTGTTCATCATCCACTAACACCTTTCCTAATTCATCTTTCATACATTTTACGTGTAATACATCTCTTGCACTCCTTTCTCTGTCCCTAGTTATTCTGTACAGATGTTTTTGGCCTTTGGGACTAGTAAGGGTCCTACACAAATTGTCTTGGACCTTGGCTCTTGCAATAGCGACTGCTTTTTTGGCCTCACGTTTGCAGGTGTTATAAATCTCCCTTTTTGCCTCTTTCACACTCACGCTTTCATCCTCAACATTTTGCCATGCCTTAAATGCATTCTCCTTCTTTCTTACAGCTTCTTGCACATCCTCATTCCACCACCACGTATCTCTTTGTATTACACCCTTACCTTTTGTTTCTCCAAGTACATTCCTTGCCACATTTCTGATACAGCCTGCCATGTCACTCCAACATTCATTCACTGATTTTCCTTCCATATCTCCCATTTCGATCATTTTATCTACCACTTCCTTACGTACACTGTCTGCCAGCTCTTCTCTTTCTAACTTGTACCACCTTATTTTGGGCTCTGATTGTGTTTTGCATCTGTTGGTATGGATATACTAAACTTGATTTCCAGTAACAGGAGTCTATGTTGGGAGACTAAGGCTTCACCTGGCACTACCTTACAATCTTTGACACTTTTAAGACTTTTCCTTCTAAGTAGAAAGTAAACAACCTGCGTCTGGTGGTTGCCGCTTTTGTAGGTTATGAGATGTTCATCACTTTTCTGGAAAAATGTATTGGCGATCGCCATATCAAACGCACAGGCTGCCTGCAAGAGAGTCTCTCCGTCATTGTTACTTGAACAATAAGCTTGAACAAAATTTCCGTGAATCCTTTCATATCCTGCATTCATTCTTCCCACATGTCCATTAAAATCCCCTCCAATATATATTTCTTCATCTACTGGTACTTCCATCATCATAGCATCAAAGTCTTCCCAAAATTTATCTTTCACTCTATCATCGCTTCCACTCTGAGGTGCATACACATTCGCAATATTCAACACTACATCCTCAAACATAACTTTTACAACTATAATTCGATCATTTACACGTTTAACCTCTGTCACACGCTCTTTCAGATCACTATTTAACACAATTCCTACACCATTTCTCTTCCCATCACTTCCACAATAATAAAACTTATATCCTTCCCAATTTCTCTAGCCCTTTCACCCTTCCATTTAGTCTCTTGTAAGCACGCCACATTTATACGTCTCCTCTTCAAAACATCTGCTAAGTCCCTTCATGACTGGTAGAGACCAGTCATCGTACTTACATTCCAACTAGCATACCTCAATCTCACTTCCCGAACTCGCTTCTTACGTCGCACCCGTCCGGGGAGATGCAACAACCCTTGTCCATTTCTTACAGGAACCGGGTGCTGCCCTGCACGTCGCCTCGGGGTACGCCTAGCCCTATCGCTCAATCCTCTTTATTTAAATCCATGTTGCAAGAGAGATTTGGCTTTATTTTACAACCGGCCGCCTACCAGACGTCAACCCTCCTTGGGAATGCTTTTGTGGTGTATTTACCGCCACCATACGGTTGTCCCTGGCTGTAAGTAGGTTTATCCCTTGGTCGCCTCTTACGACCGCCACGGGAAGAGAGGGGTGCTATTCTACTCTGCCGGCACCACACGGCTTACTCTGCCGGCACCACACGGCTTCCAAAAAAAACTCGTATACCACTATAATATGATCCATGGGGAAAGTTGTTCAGTTTCATGTTCTGAGCACGCCTGCAAAGTTTTCGTTACACCGTCCCTTACACCCCGTATAAACAGGAAATAGTGTTGGAATCGTCATGAAAATCTTAAATGAAAACGATGACTTAGAGCAAGACACACCTTCCAACGAATCGATTTTTTTAAACATTTTTATTGACAAAATGTTAATGTGTTGTATATATTTATAATCTATATAAATGTAGCATTATAGCCAGATTTGTTATTGTTTCAATTTTCTATTATTATAGAGTATAATTAACGCTAAAAGTATAGCTTTTTATTTATTTTTTACATCTTTTGTTATTTTTTCCATTTTTTCTTTAGAAAACGTGAGTTTTTTGTTCCATTAATGAATTCTCAGTCTATGATTTATCCAAAATTGATACCGCACTTGCCATAATAGCATTAATTTATGAGTTGTATGGCTTAGAGTGAAACTCGGGTCAAAAAACTTCCCCCCCCCTCCCCCTCCCCCCTTAGGTGCGGAACCCTTTGTCAACCGGGCTTAATCTACTCACTAGCACCTAAAGAACAACTGTACCAAGTTTCATAATTCTAGGAAAGAAATATGACAGATTGATATTTTATGGGCTTAGCGTCCCAGGTATTCGTTATCACCAGCCGATTCTGTGTTTTCGCTATCGGTAACTAGTAAAATTTGGAAGAATCAAAAGTTTAAATTTTTTCAGGAGGCAGAACTCTGTCCAGAATCTTCACTCCAGATCCACCATCTTTGGACACTCTACCAAGGCGAGGTACGATAGATTTTGTTAATGTTTTAAATGTCTTAGGAAAGGTCACTTTTCTACAAAGTATAGGGGAGAATTTCAGAAATACTTTTAAAAATGTGGCGGAAGAAAGTCTTTCGTTGTCTGTAAATACCTACTGCTCTGAGCAATTTAGATAATGTTTTTTTGGTTATACAGGGTGTCCCGATTATCGTGGTCCAAAGAAAAAATTTAGACTCTGGACATCCTAAGCTACCATAAAAGCAAAAAAAAAAATGTTCAATAGTTGAAGAAAAAAAATGGGCGTTCCATACTAATTTTGCTGCCTGACCTGATAGAGCATTTTGTATGGGAGGTCCAATATTTTTCTTCAGTTATATTGTTTTTTTTGCTAATTATGTCCAGCCAGAGTCTAGATTTTTTTCTTTGGACCACGATAACCGGGACACCCTGTATTTACATTATAATACAATAAACAAATACTCAATCAATGTTTTTATGGCTACATGCTTTGTGTTATTACATAACTAGGTTTTTTTCACAGGAAAATCGAAGAATAGCAAGCCTAAACCCGCCTTGCCTATACCCGCTCCGAAGCCTGCAAAACCAAGTAAGATAGAATCTTTATTTTCTAGGCGCTTTACACACATAACTTTCGTTTATGCCGTGTGGTGCCGGCAGATTAGAATAGCACCACCCCTTCTCTTCCCGTGGGGTCGTAAGAGCTAGCAAACAGCCAGGGCCAACCGTATGGTGGCGGTTAACCCACCACAAAAGCATTGACGATAAGAGGGTTGACGTCTGGTAGGCGCCCGGTCGTAAAATTCAGCCAAATCCTTTTGCAACACGATTTTGTGTTCAACGAAACGTGTTGCGCCGACCCCAAGTAATTGGGATAAGGGCAGGTAGATGATGATGACACACATAACTTTCGTTTGTGCTTTATTTTTGCACAACGCTATCCGTTGTGCTTGAAAATTAGGATTTACCACCTTATTTTCATACAAATACGGTTTTATGTGAAACAGTTTCACAGACGCATCCGTTAGCGCAAAAATATCGCACAACGCTGCGTTGACGGAAGTATTTGTCAAGCAATTTGACATAAGCCATATCTGTATGAGAATAAAGTCGAAATTCGTATTGTTCCAACGTATGCGTTGAAAGGTTCCTTGTGTATAAGTGGACTGCTCTGATAATAATAATGCTGGTTCGAGGAAATAAACTTGGGTTTATTAATTAAATATCAAACTAATGTGAAAACACGTATTATCAAGATGAAAATTTTTATGGCACCCCCGTTGCCATAGCAACGTATAAACATCTCTTGTTGGTGTTGCCAACATACTGCCGCCTACGCAAGCAAACAAACATGAAACTTAAATTTCTCTCATAACAATGAACTAAATCACAATATTCTCTGTTAAGCTTCATGCCTTTAAATTAATAAGTAACATGGCCAATAAAATCTTAACTTAAATAAGTACTATACGCACAACCTTAAGTAATTTTCACTCACAACTTAAATATTCCATTTTAACAAATCAGGCTGTAATTAACCTACACAGCATGTTCACATATTCTTAAATAAGTATGAATATCAAACTGTAAGTCAACAAATTTACCATGCTACATATAAAACATAACTTATAAGACAAGTGAATAACCTCTTTAACATTTATCTACTAATGTTACAAAATATAGACACAAATAGGTACATAAGCATTTTGAAACCTAGCTAAACTCTTATGTACTAATTAAATGTTAGTATACATATACCAGTTATAGAACGTCTATAACATTTTCCATTGGACGTTATAACCTCAAGAGCCCGTACCTTGCCGTCAACCCCAGGAAAAACCTTCTTTACCCTAGCCATTGGCCAATATAAGGGAGGAGACGTTGGATCTCTGAGAATAACTAACATTCCCTCTGTCACATTTGGTAGATCATCCCGCCACTTGGGTCGAGATTGTAACGCATTCAGATATTGCTTGTGCCATGCCTTCCAGAAAGATTGCTTCAAGCTCTCTACAATCTTCCAAAAAGACAGCCTATTTGAGGGCACCTCTGTAATGTCAGGTTCAGGGAAAGAAGTGATCGGAACACCCGTTATAAAATGGCCCGGTGTCAGATAACTAAAATCAGAAATATCTGAAGAAGACATAGGCATTATCGGCCTTGAATTTAGAACACCCTCTATCTGGCATATGACCGTGTTAAGCTGTTCGTACGTAAGTATTTCCTTCTCTAACGTTCTTTTCAAATGGTATTTCATGCTTTTAACCGCCGCCTCAGCTAAGCCAGCAAAGACTGGACTGTAACTGGGCGTAAAGTGGAACTTGACCCCTTCCTGACTAGCATAACCATGAACTTGTGCCTGATGGGCAGCTGACTTATTAAGCTTGTACAACTCATTTAATGCGTTATTCGCACCTTGAAAGGCACCTCCATTATCACAGTAGACGTCGGTGGGCATTGCTCTACGTGAAGTAAATCGTTTGAAACACGCAAGGAAGGTGTCTGTGGACAAGTCTGAAGCCAGCTCGAAATGTACGGCCTTAGTAGCAAAGCAGACGAATACACAGACATATCCCTTTGTAATGACGGCTCGCCTTACACGTGAGTTTTTAATTTGCACTGGCCCACAGTAGTCTATGGCGATAATCTGAAATGCTCTGGAGGGCGTTACGCGCTGTTTGGGATATTGACCCATTAATTGAGTTGCAGTAGCTCCTTTCAACCTGAAACATGTTAAGCATTTATGAGTTACTTTCCTAATTTGTCTGATCCCATTCACAAGCCAATATTTTTGATTTAACTGAGAAAGTATAAGCCTAGGCCCCGCGTGGAGCAATCTCAGATGTTCTCTGTGAATTATGAGCTCTGTTATTCTAGAAGCTTTGGGCAGTATGATAGGATGTTTCTGGTCGAATGAAAGATCACTATTTTGGAGACGACCTCCAACACGAACTAGACCCATTTTGTCTCTAAATATATGCAAAGGCTTCAGCGGACCTTTGATGTTTTCGTTTTTCGCCAAAGACCTTATTTCCTCCTCAAAGTGAATTTCTTGTTCGTGTTTGATTATAAGCTTCAAGGCATGTTGCAACTCTACACTTGATAAAAAGTTCTGCCTATTTTTTGTGTTTTGAGGCCTACAGTTGTGACAAAACCGCATAATGTACGCCATTACCCTAGTCATCTTATTGATATCTGAGTATTTGTCAAAATGTTTAAAAAATTCGACCTCTTTCGTCGTGAGGAGAACGACACCGTTGGAAGATGCAGAGGCAGCCTGTAACTCAGGTAAATCATCGGGCAACTGGACAGACTGATCATCAAAACTGTACTCCCTGTTCTGCAGAAAAATAGGGCCCTTCCACCACATCGCACAGTCGGCGAGCTCGTGCGGCTCGAGACCTCGGCTTACATAGTCTGCGGGATTCTCGTTAGAATTTACATACTGCCAGCGCCATCTGCCTGTAAGCTGCTGAATCACCCGTACTCTGTTCGAAACATAGGCCTTTAGTTTGATAGCCTCTGTTTGTATCCATGCCAGGGCAATTTTTGAGTCAGAAAATAAGTGCACGCTGTCGATCTGAATTTTAGATTTTAATGTATCATGCACCTTAGTCATCAACTTGGCTAATAGCAAATTAGCATTCAGTTCAAGCCTTGGAATCGTCAGCGCTTTCGTGCGAGGGTTTATTCTGGATTTCGAGCAGAGCAAGGATAACTCAGCCTTACCTGATGGTTTCACCACGCGCAGGTATATGCAGCATCCATATCCAGCTGACCCTGCCGCATCAGCAAATCCAACCAACTGCACCGCTGTCGCCTGCTGGACATCTATATTCCTGTCGATTTGAATAGGTGGCATGGAAGCCAAGCTGCTTGCAAAGCGCGACCACTCCTGCTGCAACTCCTCGGATGGCTGAGCGTCCCAGTCGACCTTCTCAAGCCATAACCGCTGCATAATGACTTTAACCTTTACTATGATCGGGCTGACAAACCCCATCGGATCATAGAAACTAGCAATCTGACTCAACATTTGCCTCTTAGTCAAAGACTCAGAATTAAACTTGTCTGGGCATTTAATTACGAAGCAATCATTCTTCGCATTTATTGTTAAGCCTAACGCCTTTATATTATAAGACTCCTTTTGAAGATCAATATCATCAACCAATCTTTTGTTCTGTGGCACATCATGCAAAATATCATCACTATTGGACGACCACTTGTGTGTATGAAAGCTACCTAAAGCCAGCAACTCTATCAACTCTTTTTTAGCCTCTAGTATTTTCGCTTTATTAGACTCTGAATAAAGTACGTCGTCGACGTAACTACAATTCCTCAAAATATAGGACGCAAGAGGAAATTGCATCTCATACCTGTTAGCCAGTTCGATCAGACAACGCGTAGCTAGATAGCTGGAGCATTTTAAACCATATGTGACGGTATTAAGGCGAATGCACTTAATGCTCTCGTTAGGGTTGTCGCGCCACAAGATATTTTGCAACGAGGCGTGCTCGGGATTAACTAGAACGTTCCTAAACATGCGCCTAATATCTGTGTTGAATGTGTAGTCACCAAACCTATATAACAGAACTATATCAAACAGGTCCCTTTGTACAGTGGGCCCGTTGAGTAGAATGTCATTTAGTGAAATCTTATTTTTTGTTTGCATAGAACCGTCGAACACCACGCGAGTCTTTGTAGTAGTACTATTCTCATTTATCACGGCGTGATGAGGGAGAAAATAAACAGCATCAGAATTCAAATCAATTGAATCAAAATCAAAATAACTACCATGACCTAAATCGACATATTCATGTATGAAGTCCTGATAGTCTTTCAGTAAGTTGATGTTTTTGCTGAGCCGTTTTTCGAGATTTAAAAATCTATAGTAAGCTAGATCGAACGACGCGCCTAACGTTTTATTCACGTCGCTAAGAGGAACCTTCAAAGGGAGATCGACTTGAAATACATTGTTTTCAAGCTTGACAGTCGACTGAAATTCCTTTTCAACTATATCATGCTCCAAATCCTGCTCTTTAAATATTTCCGGTACCGCCTCAGCTTCCCAAAAACGTGCGAGCTTCTTATCAACCTTTGAGTCGCAATGCGTGCATAATAGTGAGACCATTTTTGTTACCTCATTTTGATCCGGTAAGTCGCCACCTATGATATGGCCAAATTCTGTATTTACAATCCGAAGACACCTCTCCTTTCCATGCTTGGGCTGCGAGGTTGACGGGCCACTCACAGGTTTACTCTGCACCACCGGCCAAGGCAGCCTCAGCACCTCGTCCGGATACGGCGACTGCAGCAACGACTGAAAAAACACGTTGGCACCAATCAACATATTGATCTCAGATGGGATGTCAAATTGCTCATCAGCCAGTGTCATGTCAGGAGGTATCTGCAGTTGGGAGCGATCAATTTTGTCTTGCGGCAGATGGCATGTGACCTCATCCACTACTCCACAATTAAGAGAGCGACTAAAAGTTGAGTTGAGCGAATAAATTTCTAAAGGAACTGAATATTTCACTGCCTTCTTTGAATTCCCTACACCTATTAGATTTGTTCCAGAAATTTTAGGTGTCAAACCTAGGACGTCAACTAATTTTTGAGAAACTAGCGACTTCTGGGAACACGAGTCTAAAACAGCTTTTACATGTACTTCCCTGTTATCTCTGCTGAAAAGCTTCACTCGAACAGTAGGAAGCAACACATTCTCCTCTGCATAGTCATCATCAGTGGTATCATTGCCTGCAAACATTACTAGAGGCCCTTGCTTCGGCTCCGTCTCAGTATGGAGCAAGGTGTGATGCTTGGGACTCTTACAGGTACCACATTTGAAGAAGAACCTGCACTTGCCAGGATGAGAATTTAGGCAAGAAGAACATAGGTTATTCTCCTTTGCAAACTTAATCCTCTGCGAAATAGGTTGCATTTTAAAACGCTCGCATAAATAAATCTTGTGCAAACACTTACAGAAGCGGCAGGCCTGCTTGTTGTCAGTTGCCACTGCATTCACCGCCTTGGGAGATGGCTTGCTGGCCGATGACGCAGGCTCAGAATTTTCAAAAGCCAGCGCCCGGCGTTCCAAGAACTTCAGGAATCCCTCGGTGTCTGCTTCCTCGTCGGCGTCCCTATCTAGCTGATAGGCCCTCGCTGTTGCCGCATCCATCTTCCGGTTAAAAATATTTATTAACAAAGGAGCCCATTCCGTAACATTCGCACCTAAATTCTTTAATGCAGCTAGTGTCTGTTTAATAGTGGACACAAATTCCCTAATTTGAGAGGATGATGTGCTGTTTATTGGTTTGATATCTAATAGTGTGTCAATGTGTTCATTTTTTATTTTGTATTTATTATAATATCTGCCTTGCAATAGATCCATCGCCTCGTAATAGCTACCTTGGGTGAGAGGAAGGTTTTTAATTAGATCGAAAGCCTCCCCCCTTAGATAAGACCTAAGATAGTGTAACTTCTGGACAGTGTCCATTGCCGTGTCGTTATGAATGATACTCTTGAATAACTCGATAAACGTAACATAATCTGAGTATTTGCCTGCAAATACTGGTAATTCAATTCTCGGCAAGAATTTTGAAGTTCCCGTAGGAAGTGTGCTTTGAAGCGGAGGCGGCGTCTCCCTGGCAATCCGCTCATCAAGAATCGAAATTACTTTATAAAATTTGTTCTCGGTTACCTCCACATCCTCCGTATCGGCGGGCTTCAGGGATAGAATCTGCTTGTTCAATGCCTCATATTCAGCAAAGGAACCGACTGCCCGCTCGCGCCGGGTTTTTAACTCGGTAACTGTTAGAACTAATTTGGCTTCCTTATCACATAGTGCGTTGTACAACCGCGTTATTGCACCTTTCACATAACCGCGGGAGACCACCAGGTCCGCCACATCCGCTTCTGACATTTTTAAAAGGTTTTCACACTTTTACAATAACAAAATACGCCACAACAACTTTTGAAAAAATTCGAGAAAATATCTACCAGTGTTGCCGGCACTCGAAAACCCAAAGATCCGAAATCTAGTCCGACAGGATCCGATTGGATCCGATTTTACCCAGAAGGGGCGCTTAAAATTTTGTGATTTTAGCCCGTGTTTCTGTGAACCATTTTCCTACATACTTACAAAAATGAGCTCCGTTTTTTCCTATTTTGCTTTGTTTTACCTTGTGTAATGTCGTATGTAGGTAAATTAAACCTAACAAGGACTTGATTCGGTGCGTGGCGTGCATGTCTACGCAAGTAACGTACGCGCGTCAACGCACCTGATCACGGAGGTAGGTAAATGAAACATATCACATCAGATGCGTCGCGCGTGCGCACCACGCACGCAACATAATGCAGAGCCGTATCTAGTCTGACATCATTCTTAAACCTGCATACGTTACCACTGTAGAAAGCGTGCACGTGAGCACGCACGTGCACGCATTTGTTTCATTGATCGGATGAATTTCAACGTTGCGTTGCATCGCATAACGTGTACGCGCGTCGCATCTGGCATGATTGATCAACGCGTGTGAGTGAGGTGCGAGTTACTCACGCAGACTTGCACGCCACGCGGTGCATCCAGTCTTTGGTACCCTGTTACTCACTTAGACGTGCACACCACGCGGCGCATCCGCTTTGTGCTAGCCATGTATTGACTACTTTTTTCAAAATTATCCGAAATTATCCGCTGGAAATTAGGATCCTCCAAGGATCCGATCAAACCCGAAAAGATCCGAAATCGCATCCAAAGATCCGCGCCGGCAACGCTGATATCTACCAAGTTCCAAACAAAATAAACAGGCAAAATATTTGACAGACTATAGACTAAACGTGACACGGCGAATGTCCCTTTTCCTCTCCACAACCGCCACCATACGCCTCTCGCTCACTCGCCCGCCATCTTGACGCATGCGGCAAAGGCAGCTTCGTGATTGGCTGCACTGCGATGAACGACGAATTTGACGTATAGTGATGTGCCGCGAAGTAGAAATACCGCTTACCGGTATCGGAATCGGTAATATCGCTTCTGGATATTTGCTTCTAGGCTTCTAGATTTTCCTAATAATCTAGATTGATGCAGCAAACCTGAGATCTTCAAACCGTTGAACTTCTCATAATCTTGTTTGAACTGCATGCGCGAAAACTCGAAGAACGAAGCTGCTGTAGGTATCGAAATTCGACAGCCGCTTGAACTTGAAGAACCTCGTCTACTAAAACAGATGAATGAATCGCTCCAACCACACACGGCGTAGAGATCTGTAGTAGAGAATATTTGTCTTCTTTCGCTGTTGGAGTGCTAAGTCTTGATAAAATATCGACGTGCAGAACCAATGGCGTCCTTCTTGCACACCACGGCGTCGTCACAAAAGCTTGCAAATTCCAAGTCCTCCCCTTCTTCCAAAAGGACCAATGAAAGGTTCCTTGTGTATAAGTGGACTGCTCTGATAATAATAATGCTGGTTCGAGGAAATAAACTTGGGTTTATTAATTAAATATCAAACTAATGTGAAAACACGTATTATCAGGGTTGCCAGATGATAATTATTTTTTCTCGTACCAAGGTTGCTAAAAATCTCGTAATTTCAACAGAAATCTCGTAAAAGCATAAATTTAAAGAAACTTAAGGAAACGTTATAATTTTATGCTATTTACTGCATTATGTCACTTGGGTAAGCATGTTCTTTGCGCTTGGGGCTGTTAAATTCAAAACGAAACAATATAAAATCATATTTTTATTATTATATTCGACATCAGGGATAGTAGTAAAATCATCATTATTTTTACCGTATAGCTTTTCAGCTGTCATTCTAGCGTACATTTCATTTGATGATTCAAAATTTACGCAATTACCCTTACGATTTGGGCTTTTACCGCTTTCAGAAGCTAAAAATGTACCATTTACAGTGTCTATAATAAGAATTGTTAAAATCTCGTAAAAAACGGTACGAGATTTGTGTTAATCTTGAATCTCGTACAGACACTCTCAGACATTCTCGTAATGTTACGAGATTTCTCGTACGTCTGGCAACCCTGCGTATTATCAAGATGAAAATTTTTATGGCACCCCCGTTGCCATAGCAACGTATAAACATCTCTTGTTGGTGTTGCCAACATGCGTTACGCAGCGCAAAAATAACGGTAAATGTTTACTATTTTGTAGAAATTTTTCCACAAGATAGTAATTTTGAACACTTAATATTAACTTTTTGGTTACAAAGTATGTAAGAAATGGATCACAATTTCGCCGCCTCGGGCAGAGCCTGCCGTGGTGTAGCGGCAACACGTCTGACCCGGCTTGTCAGAATACGTGGGTTCGAATCCCGCCGGCGGCGTGAATTTTTTCCGCTTGCTTCGTTTTATATTAACTTTGTAACCAAAAAATTAATAAACATAACGGTATTAAACGTTGTCTAGGTTCATCAGGTCATTCGTAGACTCGGTGTACGGTCACCTGTATCTGCATGTAGTCACAAATTAGGGAACTGCGCGTGGGGCACCTATACAGATAGCTCACTCAGTACTAGCGACGATTTTGATGCTTATATACTGACTTAACCGGAATCTCAGGGGAACTGAGAAGGTGGTTGACACGAACGTCATACTTATTTCTTGAATTAAAAATGGCTCAGAATCATATGCCGTTCTTTATCTTTGAGATATATTGCCGTTTTGATATTTTCATACTTTGAGATTTTTGACAGTAGCAACCCTGGCTATGCAACAAGAGACGATCGCGAAAATCCTAAATAGGGTCGAGTGAACCTTCTGTGAACTCTATATTTTGTGGTGTAGATCCTAGTGGGACCGACGGCTTAACGGGCCCATCCGAAGCAGGGAACCATCTTGCTTTTCGGACACTCTCTATTTTGTGGTGCAGATCTTTCGCGTGTATGTAGACTGTAGGTACTTTGATAGTATAGGGTAAACGAAGTTAAAATAACTTTGTTTGTTTATTTCAGTGCAAACAAACTTGGATGACATGGAATCGTATGACTACGCTGGTTCTGAAGGCGGTTCTACTATAAGTCGTAGTAAGTTTGAAAATGAGAAAATTTACTAGCGACCGCCGGGACTTGAACCCGGGACTGGGGATCACCGTTCCACCGCTCTGCTAACTGAGCTACGGGCGCCTAGCGGACCCTGGTGAATTTCACAACCTCTTGATGCTCGTCTCGAAGCGACGATTAAGTTGTTTCTTAATGATAATATTACCTAATTCATAGAATACGAGTAAAGGGACCCGAAATGCAACATTTTTGTTTGTTTTTTTTTTTTAAATATTACATGACAATTAATGAGCAAGATTTCAACAATAATGTTGCTATTTTGGGACCCTTTCTTCTATGAATCAGGTTATTTTAT
The DNA here is from genome assembly GCA_024500475.1 of Phthorimaea operculella. NCBI lineage: Eukaryota > Metazoa > Arthropoda > Insecta > Lepidoptera > Gelechiidae > Phthorimaea > Phthorimaea operculella. The sequence goes on along the minus strand of JANFCV010000228.1, from coordinate 146,167 downwards.
TGATCCCACCCAAAACATAAATGTGAAAGGCTGCCAAGTTCGATAATATTGGAATGCTTCGCCTATAAAAGAAGTGAGATCTAAATAAGTACCAAGTTCCATACACAGACCTCAGTTAAAATAGTTACAGGAATGCACACTTGATTTTTCGCAGTTTGGAAATAAGAATCTACTTTCCAAACTGCGGAAAATCAAGTGTGCATTCCTGTAACTATTTTTCACATTTATGTTTTGGGTGGGATTTCATTTATTTTTGTAAGGTTTATTTTTCTTATGATTAAGTTAGGTAAGGAAATATCTCATTTATACTTTACTTTGACAAACCTTCGTAACGAATTTTAGGTCGGTACGACGATAGGAAGATATAGATAAATTTTTTGTTTTAGTTCCTTAGGGGTATGAATTAACACCTTCATTATTTTTAAAACTGACTCACACTTGGCCATTTTCAGATTTTTTCCTTTACCTTGACCTAAAGACCTACCTCCATGCCAAATTTCAAGTCAATACGACCATTGGAAGTGGTCTAGGTTTTTGATGAGTGAGTCAGTGAGTTTATAGTAAAAATAGCGATTTTCTGACGTCAATATCTCAAGACCTACAATAGGTACATTAATGAAATTTTGTATTTTAGATAAGTAAGTAGATCTCGACAGATACTAGAAATTTCATATGCGTAGATAAAATAGATTTTGAGTTATAGGTGGGTCGAACTTGGCCCGAAATGGTTCGTGTAATATAACCCACGGCCGGTGGTGTGTCGCTCGAACTTGGCGGACACACTGCCGTGTGTCTAGATAATACGTAGATAGCCGATTTGGCGCAGTGGTGGTGCGAATGCCTGCGACACAAAAGGTTCCGGGTTGCATTCCCGGTGGGTCACTTTAAAAAGTTGATATTTATGACTTTGTGAATTCGTTCTTAGTCGGGTTAGAACATTGCAGGCTGAACCACATGATTGACCTAAAAGCAAGTTCCGTGCTTCGTAAGAGTTTCAATCCGGTTTCTGTCTATGATTCACGGCGGTTGTTACCTACACAACCATGTCAGAGGCCTGCCGCTAACTAACCGACACCAAGGCCCGAAGTCTGCTGAATAAAAATCGCCTCACTTTGAGTGTCCATGGCATGTCAGTTAGATGGTAGTTTCAGTTGAGAGAGTTTGGAATGACAGTTGAGTGTCGCTGGCATTACAATAGCAGGCCCAGGTTTCATCGGGTCGTAAGACGACTCGGTGGCCCACACGATAAGAAGACGATTTTACCGCTAATATTTGCTTTCAGGTAATCACGCCAGAACGCCGCCCTCAAAAACTAACATGAGAGATGATATACCGATGACTAAAGGCAACCCAAGACCTGTGCCACCAAAACCTGTGGCTGCTAAACCTGTGCCACCGAAACCATGTAAGAAACCATCAGTTCATTATGCAAGTTTAAAAAAAAAGCAGCGGACCTTGGTGGGTACCCTCACTGAACCCTCGCCGTGTGGTGCCGGCTTAGAATAGCTTCACCTCATATCTTTCCCGTGGGTGTCGTAAGGAAGGGATTTGAGAGTTGATGTGTATGTGTGTGAGTTGCAATTTTAGGCGAGAGGCTGACAACCTGTCTCTTTGGTGATCTGAAAGGCTCTCAAACTTTTGTCAGACGTGATGTAAATAACAGTATTTTTACAGCCGCTTACGCTCTGACTACCCCGCAAGGGATATAGGCGTGATATCTGTATGTAGGTATTTCAAATTTCAAATTTATTTATTTCATTAAACACAAAACGCACAAGTTAACAAAACATTATAACGTATCAAAAAAGTTTTTCTTTTTCTTTTGACAGGTGTCACAGCTGGCCCGGGCCTGGGTGGAGCTCCAGTCATGAACGAACTAGGGAATATTTTGAAAAAGAGAAATGATTTGAGTAAGTCAATTTACCTTTTTCAGTTGATTGTTTCATTTCGGCTTAGAATAGCATCACCCCAATTCTACCCGTAGGTGTCGTAAAAAGCAACTAAGGGATAATCGCTCAGGGAATGGGCAGCAGCGTTCCCTGTAAATGCTACATCTTGCACTGCGCTCGCCAATCCGGCTGCCAAGCGTCGTGAGTATGGCAATACCCTTCGACGGGGCAGGCCGATGTTCAGCAGTGGACTGTTTTGGCTGTTATGGTACCTATGGTATTGGGAGGGTAGCAAGAGGCTAGGTACCATCTTTTTCTGCATGCGCTCCATATACTTACAAATCCTGAAACGCGGTAACAAAGTGTTTCCGCTGATTTTACATATGTCATGATGACCAGACGGACCAACCAGTCGGTCCCCTAGTCATGACACCTAAACAAGCGCGTAGCTACCGTTTTCCCCCACCGTCGTCTCTTGGCCAGATCATCACTCCTCCTAAACATCAAATGAATTAAGGTCAAAATAAAGACCAAGCGTGGCGGCGTCTTAGTGACAGCGATCATGGAGAGCGCGTCGCGGCGTGCCGCCCGGTCTTACAAGCATCCCCATACGAACCAGTCATTTTGACGGCGCACCACGTCGCGTCGAACTCAGTCTTTAAGGACACCTTTACTGTTACAGACGCAAGAGCGGCTGAACCGCCTCATTTTGAAGATGCAGCACCTCATAATCATCATCAGCCCATGAGACCAGCCCCAAGAGAGTATCCTCCTCAACAAACCAGGGCGCCAGGTTTTAGAGGCCAACCAGATAGGGTAAGATTCTTCTTCTTTGTCGTATCCTCATGACTGAAGGACACAACTATTCTGGGCTATATTTTCACCAGCTTCCTGCAAACTCCACGGTCTTTAGCATGTGTATGGCACCAGGGTTCATTGGGTCGTTGGATGACTCGCTGTCCCATACGAAAACACCACTTTCGTTAACATATGAATATGTCATTTTTTACAGGAAATCCGCACACCCATGACCGCGTGGCAACCACCTAGCAAACCCTTCCATCATCCTGAGCAGCCAGCAGCATGGGGCCAGGAGCCTCGACCCCAAGTACCCAGATACCAGGACCAGGATAGAAGACCTTCGGAGACGTCGAGATACCCTCAGGAAGAGAGGCTACCGCCAGGTAACTTGGTAGAGCTTAGGAAAACTTGCAAAATTTTCACCGCAGGCTGGAACCAGGAACCTTCGCCATCTGTACTGGCGACGCCTCTACCAACTGGGCTACAGCGGCTCACTCCAATCCCACGAATTAAGCAAGTGGTAGGACTCCATCTACCAGGATAGTTTTACAACTAATTCCCAGCGGCTAATCCAGTCTTTACAGATTATACCTAACACGAGAAGTGTTTTAAAAATTTGGTATTCAACTTGGTAGAGCCTTAAACATAACAACCACAACAGTCCACTGCTGGACATAGGCCTCCCCAGATATACTAGGTACACGCTTGACAAGCGAATTTTCCACCGCAGGCAGGATTTGATCCTGCGACTTCCGGTATCCGTACTACCGGCTGGGCTACCGTGGCTTAATCCTAGCCTGCGAATTAAGCAAGTAATTATTCTTGGCCACTAACGTCTGGCAGGGCTACATCTTAATTCACAGGCTAAAGATTGAGCCGCGTCGGCCACTTGATAAAGGCGTCGGCAGTATACAGGCGTCGGCAGTATACAGGGTGTTAGGGACGGTGTACCGAAAACTTTGCAGGCATGATAAGACCATCAAACTGAACAACTTTTACTATGGAGCCAATGGTGGGAAACGAAAAAAAATTTCCGACCTCCCATACAAAGTGAGTCAGCTGATCGTGAATTTTGTAAAGAAAATTGCAAGGTTTTCAATTTGTTTATTTTTTATTTGTTTACTTCAGAGTCTCCCAGATACCCTCGAGAAGACAGAAAACCATCGGCGGGACGTATTCTTAGGGGTCCTAACATGAGAATTGAGGAGCCCAGAGGTCCGCCATACAGACGACTATCGCCGGAAATGTCTAGGTAAGAATGTTGTGGTCTAGAAATACTTTTCTTTTTACCCGACTGCCTCAGAAGGAGGGTTATGTTTTTCGAGAGTATGTATGTATGTATGTAAGTATGTATGTATGTGGACAAGAAAATTCTTTTTCACGGGCTACAGCCTAAACGGATAGTTGGATTTTGACATATGAGATGTCGTTAGATTCGTCTCAGCAGCGCGAGTGACACTGCTTATATAAAAAAAATATAGATTCAAGATGGCGGATTTTTTCAGCCAAAATACTACTTTAAAATTCCCGCAGTCGGATTTTTGTCTTTTAACACATCGACTTGTTCTTCGAGTGGTACACCAAGTCGTCCAACGACTGGATGAACCGGGTGTCAGATATTTTCACTGCAAGTAGCAGGGCTCTGACATGGTTGTGTAACGACTGTCGTCTAAGTGATCATAGACAGCGACCGGGACCACCGGCTGAACGTGTCGTCCGACGCATGGAACCATTTTGCTTTTCGGACAATCAGGTGGTAGCCGTGTGGTGCCGGCAGAGTAGAATAGCACCACCTCTTCTCTTCCCGTGGGGGTCGTAAGAGGCGACTGAGGGATAAACCTGACCCAAACAGCCAGGGCCAACCGTATGGTGGCGGTTAATCCACCACAAAAGCATTTCCAACAAGGATGGTTGACGTCTGGTAGGCGGCTGGTCGTAAAATTCAGTCAAATCCTTTTGCAACACGATTTTGTGTACGAAACAAATTGCGCCGACCCCAAGTAATTGGAATAAAGGTAGGAAGATGATGAGGTGGTTCAGTCTGCAATGTCCTGACCAGACAGGGAAAAAAAATCACAAAGTGATAATCTGCATCAGACTGTCCGGAACTGTTCACCACACCCGGTGGAATTCTCTCCACAAGTGGGAGGCTGGGTGACATTGGTGGAAACACCCATAGCCTTTTTCATTCGACTATAACTACGGTCATTCGAATAGGTTATATTTGAAGCTGTCAAACCCATAGTGGGAAACTTGGAAGATGCGTTGCTCGAAGGTGAGAAACATGTCATTATTAGCCTGTGTCGTCCCTCTGCAGGGCAAAGGCCTCCCTCCCTTTCTTCCATTGTTCTCCATCCAATTCTGGTCTTGCGCATTTATTTCGTCTGTCCATATCTTTCGAGATCGACCGCGCGCCCGTTTTGCGTTAGGAGGGACCCAAATTGTGGAACTTTTGCCCAGAGTTCGTTCGGCATCCTGACAACAAAGAAAAATAGACCTTATGTCATAGCATCAGCATGATTTTGACAGCTGTCAAATGTGGCCTGTTCCAAACCTGTTCAAATGACGATAGTATTACCTTACATTTCCATTTTTCAGGGCTCCTCCGCCGATGGTATCACCGTCACAGATGAGATCGCCACCCCTACCGCGTAAACCCAATTCAGGTAAACAAGCCTTTGATTATAAAATCTATCGCGTTAGCCGTGTGGTGCCGGCAGAGTAGAATACCACCACCCTCTCTCTTCCCGTGGGGGTCGTAAGAGGCGACCGAGGGATAAACCCGACCCCAACAGCCAGGGCCAACCGTATGGTGGCGGTTAATCCACCACAAAAGCATTCCCAAGGAGGGTTGACGTCTGGTAGGCGGCCGGTCGTAAAATCCAGCCAAATCCTTTTGCAGCACGATTTTGTGTTTAAAGAAACGTGTTGCGCCGACCCCAAGTAAGTAATTGGGATAAGGGCAGGAAGATGATGATATAAGGTCTGTCGCGATAATATTCAGGTAAATATTAATAACTAGCAGCCCGCCCAGCGGTTTCACCCGCTGCTACTTACCTGTTTTTCCGTAGAAATTGGATCTTTGCCCGTAGTAAAAAGTCCATTACTCCGATCCAGCAGAGGTAAATGTGCGAGCAGAAGCGGCCCGTCATGCTGAATAACTTTTACTTTGAAGCCATTACCGTATCTCTTATTGTTTATATGGCATGCTGGTGGTCTACATCAGGTACTTCAGACCCTCGTGACCATGTGCCAGTAGAAGCGGCCCGTCATGCTGAATAACTTTTACTTTGAGGCTTTTACCGTATCTCTTATAGTTTATATGGGATGCTGGTGGTCTACATCAGGTACTCCAGACCCTCGTGACCATTTGCCAGCAGAAGCGGCCCGTCATGCTGAATAACTTTTACTTTGAAGCCATTATCGTATCTCTTATAGTTTATATGGGATGCTGGTGGTCTACATCGGGTACTCCAGATCCTCGATGACCATGTGCCAGCAGAAGCGGCCTGGCATGCTGAGTAACTTTTACTTAAAAACCATTACCGTATCTCTTATAGTTTAGATGGAATGCTGGTGATGTTCATCAGGTACTCCAGATCCTCGATGACCATGTGCCAGCAGAAGCGGCCCGTCATGATAAACAACTTTTTCTTTGAAGCCATGGCCGTATCTCTTATAGTTTAGATGGGATGCTGGTGATCTTCATCAGGTACTCCAGATCCTCGATGACCATGTGCCAGCAAAAGCGGCCCGTCATGGTAAACAACTTTTTCTATGAAGCCATGACCGTATCTTTTATAGTTTAGATGGGATGCTGGTGGTCTTCATCAGGTACTCGTACTCCAGATCCTCGAGGGCTGACAAAAAGTAGTTCATGTCCATCTTTAATATGCTAGTAATATCAGTGCCAAATTTCGCGAAGATCGGTAAAGCGGTTTGGCTTATTTGGGTAATATCCGCTGTATTTCCCGCTTTTCCTGCTGCTAACCGTTTTCCCGTGGGAATGAGGAATTTTCCCGTGGTAAAAAGTAGCCTATGTTACTCAGGAATGTTGTAGCTTTCTAATGGTGAAAGAATTTTTGAAATCAGTCCAGTAGTTTCGGAGTTTATCGATTACATACATATAAAAAAACAAACAAACAAACAAAGTTTTCCTCTTTATTATATTAGTGTAGATGTAGATTTACCTGTGTCCCGACGTTTCAACACAGTTTCATGTGTTGCGGTCGCGGGTTGACTGACGTCTCAGCGAGATTTTATCTAGGCGATGCAATGGCTTCTGCATTTTTTTTTATGTAGCCTATGTCCTACTGCAGGGCAAAGGCCTCCCCTCTTTCGCGCCACCCGTCCCGGTCTTGCGCTTCGGAATACCAATTTGGGAGAAAATGTATGTCGTCTATTTAGGTAACTAAATATTATCGCGATGGACCCGTTTCAATACGTTTAATCCCTTGATTGATAAATCACATATGGAGTAGACAGTGTGTCAGTGAATTTTCCAGCAGTAATTCCCCTAATAAGTAATTTTGGCAATTGCAGGTGGGATTCGCTCGCCGATTGGTAAACAGCCGGCACCCCTTCCACCAGGTAAATACATACAATACATAGATAGATACATATATCACGCCTATATCCCTTGCGAGTATATATGTGGGTAAGTAGTTACGTAGACAAGAAATTCGTTTTCAAGGGCTACAGCCTAAACGGCTTGGTGGATTTTGACATGTGAGATGTAGATCTGTCTTCTCATGATCTTCTCAGCAGCGTGAGTGACACTAAATATATTTAAAATTCAAGATGGCGGATTTTCTTCACAAAATACAACCTTGAAATACGGCAGTCGGGTTTTCTTTTTTATTTAGGTACATATCTGCTTGTTTTACCTTACTATAATCTGGTTCAAAAAGAAGGGGATCCGAAATAGCAACATTATTGTTTGCGTCTTTTTCATATTACCTACATGACATTTAAGCAAGATTATATCATAGTCTAATAAAACATGGTCTTTCCGTCCCAGAGAAACACAAGTCAACGTCACTTAGTATTGCCACTTTATTTCAATAAAATACGTTATGGGGTAAATTCAATCTCAGAACAATGGGTTAAAACATTTCTGAATAATTTTATAATTTCGATTTACGTGTGTATTAACTTTAACTTTACAGCAACACTTAAATTTTATTTATTAGTTAGCAGTATCTTATATGATTTACAAAAAACATCATAAGAGTGGGTAATTCTGGTAACCCACAAGCATGATGACGTTGTCTTGTGTTGGTCACGTGGTTCACGAGTCTCGGAAAGAAATACCAGGCGGAGTATCTTATTATACCATGGATTATATGACATGTAAACAATAATGTTGCCATTTCGGGTCCCCCTTCTTTGGAACCTGGTTGTACTTTATGGCTATATAGGGTGTTCGGCAGAACGTTGAACATACGGAAAAGGGTGTTAATACTCGTGATTCTGAACAACTTTTACTATGGCGCTACCTGCGAATTCGCAAAAAAATATTTGAATTTTCCATAGAAAATTCATACCTAGTCGGCAAAGATGTATGGAACACCTAAAATTTTTTATGCTAATTCGCATGTGGCCTCATAGTAAAAAATGTTCAGAATCATGATTAGAAACACTCTTTTTCGTATGTCCAACGTTCTGCCTAACACCCTGTATTTCCCAGACACGGATTCATACTACGAGCCGATAGAAGACGCCGACAGCACTGATGATGAAGAATGGAAGACTGAGGAGCTCAAGGATTACCACATTTATAACCAATAACTTCTGGGCCCCAAGCAACAATATGAAAAAAAATTTGGACCTCCCATAAAAACTGTACCAGCCGACAGAGTCCATTTGTATGATGGGAGGTCCAAAATATATTTGCATACTGTTCATGGGCTGGTTCACCCCTTAAAATATTTGCAGTTGATTTTTTACACCTTATAGATGGCGCTATCTATTGTCATATATTCGTTGCATATATCTACATTGTGATAGAGCGCGCAATCTATAGGTTTTTTTAATAATGTAACCCTAGACCGTTCCTCATTGTAATGCCAGCGACACTCAACTTGCATTCTATTGCCACCGTGATTTCCATACTAAAAAATTGTAAAAATAAATTTAGATCTTACAATTTTCTTTTTCTTTTATTTAACATTTTTATACCAAAAATAAAGTGTAAAAATAAAACTACCATATTTATGAACAAAATAATTTTATTTAAATACTAACCCGAGCCATTGGAATGTCATTCAATATTATTTCAATACAAAATATTATAAAAAATACAGATATTTCTTATGAATAAATCTTAACTGATACAAAAATACAATTTGACTTAAGTACGTTAAATAATACATATATGAATACTTTTGAGACGTCAAGAGATTCTTTGTTTTTTTTTGATACAGGGTGTTAATTTAAATGCGTGCCATAGCTTAAGGTTAAGTTCAGTATCGATAGAGGATCCCAAAAAAATATTTATAAAAATATTATTAGTCGTTTTATAAATATTTTAGCATTTAAAATTAACACCTTGTATAAAAGCTAGTAAGGGGGCAAGGTGATCAAACTTTGAAACTGAACAACTTTCCCTATCGAGAATTTGTTGGTATAAGAAAAGGAACTAAGTTCCCATACAAAATCAGCCTATGATCTAACCTTGCCTGAATTTTTCGGTACCCAATGGGCAATGCCCTATACACTGCATAGTAAATACAATCAAAACTGTATTGTACTAATTATTGCTTACTTCCTAAAAGTTAATTCAACAGATTTATCATGTTGTAAACTTATAATTATAAAATATGAACCACATTAAAAGTAAAATTCGCTGAACTTAAGTAAAGTTTGTTTGGAATAAATCTTCCTTAATATTCCCTTTTCAATGTCTAATTTACATGATCTGCCTACTCCTCAACAGAATTGTATACAGGGTGTTAGGAAAAGTAGTATGTTCCTTTAAACCACAAGTTCTGTAGATAACAGAGGAGAGCAATATATTTCGATTAAATTACAAGGTGCTAAGTGTGTTAAGCATTAAAGGAACATACACTTTTTCTAACACCCTGTATAAATAACGGTATGAAAACTACAAAACCGCGTTTTAGGTCTCTGAGATTCTAATAGCGACACATAGAGGGCGCTACACAGTTATTACAACTCAAAGTACAGGGTGGGCCAAAAGAAGTCATCCCATAGGATGTGCCTCCCATTTTTTTATTAGTCATTAAAATTTACTTCTGTTTTCGGAATTCAATCTTTTGAAGAATTAAAATTTATGTGATTATGTTTTTAAAAAAGACATTGGTCAAATTGCCACCTCCTGAGTCAAATCAAAAATGGTCTCTGAAAACCTCCCTTCTCATGTTAGAACGGCCCCCATTTTTTTTTTTATTAAGTTAAAATAAGTTTTCTTATCACTGAATAATCCTCCGAAGATGTGAACTTAATGCTGTAAAATAAAAAATAAAGAAAGCAGTTAGATGCCAACTTTAGACTTGATGCAAGTTGGTGAAAAACAATCCACAGAATTTGGTTTTTGAACCCATTGGTCAGATCTCCAGGTCTGACAACGCCAGAATTCACCCAATGGTATTTTTGAAAGCTCAAGATAACAAATTACAGTTTATAAAACTTTCAAGTCCCTGAAGCCACCACAAACGAAAAAAAAAACATGGTCAGGAATGTATGGAAATTAGCGTGTTTAAAGTTAAAACGTACGGTAGAAATGGCAATTTCACTAATGTCTTTTTAGAAACATAATCACATAAATTTGGCATCTTCGAAAGACTGATTTCCGAAAACAATAGTCGATTTTAATGTCTAATAAAAAAATGGGAGGTGATTCACATAGGGTGATTACTTTTGGCCCACCTTGTAGAAGTTAGAATGATAACGGGACTAAAATAAGACGATAATTTTGATGGAAGAGAGTTCTACCATTTCATTTGTCAATCTATTGCGATTTTAATGCACTCACAGTGCCATTATTATTCTCACAAGTGAAAATAAGAAATTGCATCGACCGGGCATCGAACCCGGGCCGCATGGGTAAACGCCTCACCGCTCTGCCCCTGAGCTATCGATGCACCGGTTGATGAATGCCAAATTTCCTATTTCTTGATGCGGCCCAGGTTCGATCCCCGGTCGATGTATAACATTTTTTCTATTTCTTATTTTCACTTCATTCGTCAAGTTTGCTTAGTTATAATAATATAACTTCTACAAGCAGCTCATAATAATATAAATGATGGGGGCCGCCCATGCACTATGGGTCATGCTGAGACCGGTCAGGCAAGCCACCAGGAACCAGAGGAACCAGATGAGGAGTAATTGCCAGATCACGTGAAAAGCCAGTAACCTGTGGAGGAAATTCAGGGTGTTAGCACAAAATAGAGAATTTCGACAAAATACTACTACTATAACAGCCACAATAAAGTCCACTGCTGAATATGGGTCTCCCCCTAGCAGGGGGGTATTTGCCATACTCACCATGCTTGGCAGGCGGATTGGTGAGCGCAATGCAAAATGTTGCAATGCGATAGCGAAAACCCAGAATGAATTTATCTCTTAGTCGCCTCTTACGACACCCACGGGAAAGATATGGGGTGATGACATTCTAAGCCGGCATCACACGACAAGAAGGACAAACATTCAATGCCAATATATAGGGTGAAATTTTACTAGCAACCGATAGCGAAATCTCAGAACTGGCTGGTTATAAGGAACATCTTTCCCTTAGGAACATAGGTCGAAATACGTTCCATATGTTCCTTGGGAAAAGTTGTTACTTATAAATAATCAGTCGGTCATGCATTTTCGCTATCAGTCACTAGTAAAATTTCACTCTATATCAACTACATATTGCAATCAAACTTATTAAAGATGGCAATGAAGACACCGGATTTCAAACGTTCGATGGTATAGACACAAAATTATAGATTTAATGCTGGCCAGGCGTTCCATAGTTGATTTTTTTACACCTTATATTTTGTTTGTTTACATTTCAGTTGTATTTTAGATGTTATTTATTGATTATCGATGTAAAACTCACATGGTATCCTTGCTTCTAGCTGCCGGTAGAGTTTTCTCCTTCTCATTGTTGAGATAACGCCTCACGCCAAGAAGTAGGTTAGTAAAGTAGCTTTCCCACTGGAAAAAGAAAAACGGTGTACGGCCATTCGAATAGGTCATATTTTACAGCTGTTAGAGGTATCTCATGGTATCTCTGAAACGGCTCCATCGATTTTCATTAAAGGCCTGTAGTCGTATTGGAGGGCTACAAATCGATTTATTTAGGTAGGTGTCATCTTTCAAAAATGATTTTTTTCTCTCGTTTTTAGGAGTATTTTTTCTATAACAGCGCTATCCATGGTAGAGTAAAAAAAGCTCCAGCAAATACTTACGTTTATAGAAGCAATATCAATGTAAAACAGTGTTTTATCAGCGTCATTCAATTTCTGAGCCAATTCCCGTGTATTCGTATTATGGAACCTCCATTCGGTGAAAATGAATCTCTCGAGACGACCTAAAGAGTTCCATACGTTTTTGTGTAGGCGCCAGAGACTGAAAGCAAATAAAAGTAAAATTATTAATAAATAACTATAAAGTCATTTAAAATTAAATGCAACTCAGGGTGAAAAACTTTTTCCAAGGAAAATAGTGTGGGTCGTATCAAAAGGTCGCTTTTTACGTTTCTAATATTATCTTCTATATATTAAATAGCTTAGCAAAACTCGTGCTTTTGAATCCCTCACTGAGCTCAGGATACTACATTTGTATCTTTCGCTAAATCGAAATAAAAATTTGCACTCGTAGCAAAAATAAAATTTGCTCTCTCGTTTTACAAATAATTATTGTACAATTTGTACGAAAAACGTTATGATATTAAAGTGCATGGATTTTAGATTATTTTGGCATAAGAAACACTGCCTATCTTAAACATCAGACTTGAGAAAAAGGGCAATTAATTGAGTTATTCTCACAAGTGAAAATATTATAGCACTGTGAGTACATTAAAATTCCAATAAATTGAGTTATTTTTCAACTTTGAGAATTTACACTTACATAGGTCGCCCTCCAGTAATTCTTAGGAGATTGTCCAACAAAATCGCCGGGAAGAAATGGACAAAGATGGCGGAGATTCGGAACAGGAAGAGAGATGACACGAATTTCAAGTGAGGGTACCTGGAACGAAAACAAATATACAAACTCAATAGGGTAATTAAATGAAGTAAAAATATGATACTGAAATTTTACAAGTAATTGATAGCAAACACTAAAAACTAGCTGGCGATAAGGAACAACTTTCCTCAAGGAACATTGGTCGAATTATGAAAAAAAAAAAAAATTTGGCCCTCCCATGGTAACTCAAATCAGATGACATGATAAAATTTTTGTATGGGAGGTCCAATTATTTTTCATATTTCGGCGTATGTTCCGTAAGGACAGTGGTTCCTTATCACCAGCCGGTTCTAAGTTTTTGCTGTCGGTAACGAGTAAAAATCACCCTATATAGGGTTTTTAACAAAGTACAAATATGTTCAGGGTAGGTATATTTTACTCTTAAAATTGAATAACTTACAATTGGCAACATTATTGTTGAATTCCTGCTTATTTGTCATATAATATGATAGAGGTAAACAACAATGATGCTAATTCGGGTCCATTCTTTATCTATGCAAGTCAAAGTAACTTTATTCGAAATAAGAAAAAAATGGGTCTCCCACGCAAAGTGAACCTCTTTTACAACATTTTTTGTATGGGAGGTCAAATTTTCGTAATTCGTGACTGCATTCAGTATTCAGAGGGATGTTCCTTGCGTCCAATAGTTTACTCCGATCATGGAGGAAATACACTAGGAGAGTTAATCTAGAACCTTTGGTAAAATCCAGATGGTGCTGAAAATCTAGTCACACAAAATGTAGACAAAAAATACGTACCTAAATAACGTGTAACAAAACAACCAATAATTATTCTTTATTCTTATTCTTCAATGCTCCCGTATGGTTTGTATAAATTGAGTTTATTTTGTATGGGAGGTCTAATTTTTTTCCGACCCATTTCCCATGTGATGAAAGTTGTTTATTTTTATGAGTACCTTGACCTCCTTTCAGCTTTATTAGTTGTTTTGTAACACCCAGTATAAAGCACTTACCACACGGCGCTCTTCAGTGGGTATTTCAATGGGGTATTTGCTTAGTTTGGGGCTAGATGGCGCTGTGTGTCTCGTCCAGGGATATTTATTTATTTATATATTATTAAGTCCGTTGACTTTGGACTCCAGCATGCCCCAGTGGAATGGCTTCTGAGTGGAGGTCGAGCAGTGGTACACCGGCAGAAGTACCGTGTGGTGCCGGCAGAGTAGAATAGCACCACCCCCTCTCTTCTCGTGGGGGTCGTAAGAGACGACAGAGGGATGAACCCTACCCAAACAGCCAGGGCCAACCGTATGGTGGCGGTTAATCCACCACAAAAGCATGCCCCAGTGGAATGGCTTCTGGGTGGAGGTCGAGCAGTGGTACACCGGCACACCGGGGCTTAACTCATCATTGCTGCTTAGCTTGAGTGCCCCAGTGGTGCCCCAGAGGTGCCCCAGAGGTGCCCCAGAGGTGCCCCAGAGGTGCCCCAGAGGTGCCCCAGAGGTGCCCCAGAGGTGCCCCAGAGGTGCCCCAGAGGTGCCCCAGAGGTGCCCCAGAGGTGCTCCAGGTGCCCCAGATGCCAGAGAGTCTATGGCAGTGTTTTTCAAACTTTTTGAATACGCGACCCCTTTCCAGGCAAAAAATCAATGGCGACCCCCCTGTTGGGTCATCATAGAAACATAAAATTTGTAATTTAATTAATTCAATGGCGTATAGAGAAAAAGTACAAGCGTTGTGCGCATCCTTAGGATATATTTCTGGGTAGACTGAAACCCTAAACGAGTCGTAAATATCGCGAGCGAAGCGAGCGAGAATTTTTACGTTAAAAACGAGCGCAAAAGCTTGAAAGTTAGTGAAAAACAGGGTGAAAAATACACGTATCGCGAGCAAAGCGAGCTTGACTTTTCACGTTACAATCAAGTCAGGAGCATTAACACTAGCCGTGAGTGTAAAACAGGCAGAGAGGTGCACGTATCGCGAGCGAAGCGAGCTCGACTTTTCACGCTACAAACAGGTAACAAATGTATTATAACACTGCATACTGCATAAAATAGCAGTACGTTTTGAAAGTTTTGAAAAATAAACATGCCCATTCTTTGTCAATAAAATTGTGTCTTACCGAATTTTATCCGACCACCCAGCTGTGGTTCTGCCTTGATTCTTAGCTTTGACCCGCGACCCCCCTAGGAAGGCTCCGCGACCCACAGTTTGAAAAACACTGGTCTATGGGGTTACTTGTAATCCGGCCGTGAACACAACGATACCGCGTTTTAAAATACCAGTGGCGCCATCTCTCGATATAAAGCACTTACCACACGGCGCTCTTCAGTGGGTATTTATGCAGAAGTCCGTTGACTTTGGACTCCAGCATGCCCCAGTGGAATGGCTTTTGTGTGGAGGTCGAGCAGTGGTAGACTGTCAGACCTGACCTGGAATTAACAAGTAAACAACTCTTTAATTTTTCTCAAACATGCTAGGAAATATGACAATTTCTTTCAAGAAAACAATCCAGAAAGTTTGACATTATCTGTGATTTTGTAATTTCTGAACGATTTCTTTTTTACACACCAGCAATGGATTCCAATACAAGTTTTCTGGCGCGATATCGAAATCGTTCAGAAATTACAAAATAAAAAAAAATAACTCCTAATCCACATCTTCACTAAACGCTAGTTTATTTAAATAAGTCTATGATCTTGACTTAGTAATCAGTAAAACAACTTTTTATATCAAATTACTATAAAATAAATTTTCTCAAACATGCTAGGAAATATGACAATTTCTTTCAAAAAAACAATCCAGAAAGTAAAATCTTTATAATTTCCTAGCATTTTTTGAGAAAAGCTCTATGTAAGCCTCGGGGAAAATGACTTTGCCAGACTCGTATTTTTAAAGGGGGAATTATAAAACGAGCGAACAAAAAAAAACTTTGCGACTGATGATGACATACTGTTTTAATAACTTGAGCGGTATGAATTTGAGTAAGCGAAAAATTAACTAAACTGACGACGAATATTGATTTGCAATAAAATCCAGAACGAGCTTACAAAAAGTAGATTGTGATAAATCAATTTCAGATATTAAAATTTTATCCGAGCGACTTCATTACTAAGTGAGCGACTGGAAATACAGAGAAGGCAACTTCAATATTAAGATAGATTCGATTTTTCTAAGTGAGGTTATACTTAGCGAACTACTAAAAAGTTCACTTTGAGCAAAGTTTTGTAAGCTGCTTTATTAATGACTAGCGGCCCGCCCAGCGGTTTCACTCGCTGCTACTTACCTGTTTTCCCGTAGAAATGGGATCTTTGCCCGTAGTAAAAAGTCCATTAACCCATTCTAGCAGAAGTTACTCATCATGACCATGTGCCAGCAGAGGCGGCCTGTCATGGCGAATAACTTTAACTTTGAAGCCATTACCGTATCTCTTATAGTTTTGATGGGATGCTGGTGGTCTACATCAGGTACTCCAGACCCTCGTGACCATGTGCGAGCAGAAGCGGCCCGTCATGCTGAATAACTTTAACTTTGAAGCCATTACCGAATCTTTTATAGTTTAGATGAGATGCTGGTTGTCTACATCAGGTACTCCAGACCCTCGTGACCATGTGCCAGCAGAAGCAGCCTGTCGTGCTGAATAACTTTTACTTTGAAACCATTACCCTATCTCTTATAGTTTAGATGGGATGCTTGTGGTCTACATTAGGTACTCCAGATCCTCGATGACCATGTGCCAGCAGAAGCGGCCCGTCATGGTGAACAACTTTTTCTGTGAAGCCATGACCGTATCTCTTATAGTTTATATGGGATGCTGGTGGTCTTCATCAGGTACTCCAGATCCTCAAGGGCTGACCATGTCCGTCTTTTATATGATAGTAATATCAGTGCCAAAATTCGCGAGGATCGGTAAAGCGGTTTGGCTAATTTGGGTAATATCTGCTTTATTTCCCAACAACACTTCATTTAAGATAAAATGCCGCTCAGTATAAAAAAAACATTTGCCAAATATTTAAAAAAATGCAGGACGTAACGTTGACCCGCAAACAAATATTAGGTCGCTCAAATATTATGAAGCTGCTCATTATGTATTTTAAAGTAACTCAAATTAATGTTTGTAAGTTGCTGTTCTGTTGATTTCTCGTCACTCGCAGTCAGTCGCTCACTTAGTAATTCTATAACCCAAATTAATTAATTTTGACACTTATAACTGTAATTTACAGTCACTCGTTTTATTGCTACCCTTTTTAAAGTCCTCGCCTGCGGCTCGGACTTCAAACTGTACTCGTCAGTCAAAGTCTTATTTCCCGTCCTCGTCAACAACCTACTATTACACAAAAAGAAACAAGCAAATGTAATGCAAGAAAGAAAAACACGACTGCGGTAATTGGATAAAAGCACGACATCTCTTCTAATATAGCCAGTGTCACTCACGCTACTGAGACGCATCACATTACAAGATTCGCCCAGCCGTTTTGGCTGTAGCCCGTGAAAACGAATTTCTGGATACATACACATACATACTCTCCAAAATCATAACCCTGCGAGGCAGTCTAGTAAAAACAAACTCAAGGATATATTTAACCAAAAATGCGCGATGGCGGCCTCATCGCTTTAAGATATCTCTTATAGACAACCTTTGCATAGTTGAGATAAACACAGGAAACAAATCAGTACATATGCAAGAGAAACCTGATTAATAGAAGATGGGGCATGAAGAAATGGACCCGAAAAGGTAACACTATTGTTTAATTATTTTTTTAACGTTGGTTCCATACGATGCCCTAAACAACGTGTTCAATTTAATACATTTTCATTCCCTCTATTCAAAAAACTACGCTTTGGTCGCACATAAGTGGGATTAAAATAGGTCATTTAATCCCAAGGGATTAAAATTCATTTGAATTTGGAACACGAATATTTGCAGCCAGTCAATCGAAAATTTACTACAGATGGGTTTTTTTCTCTGCAACACTACCTGTTATCTGCTATTTTACTGAGTATTTTACACCTAGTATGTAGCTTATAAAAAACCTAATTCCTAGCAAAATTTGAAATTAAAAAGTAATGTGTCAATAGTAGTTTTCATGCCCTCTATTCAAAAAACTACGCTTTGGTCGCACATAAGTGGGATTAAAGTAGGTCATTTAATCCCAAGGGATTAAAATTCATTTGAATTTGGAACACAAATATTTGCAGCCAATCAATCGAAAATTTACTACAGATGGGTTTTTTCTCTGCAACACTACCTGTTATCTGCTATTTTATTGAGTATTTTACACCTAGTATGTAGCTCATAAAAGACCTAATTCCTAGCAAAATTTGAAATTAAAAAGTAATGTGTCAAATTTTATTTTTCTTTTGGAGCGATAACTGGCCGGCAATGGGCAACAACAATATAACCTCACAATTATATTGCAATAATATGAAATGAAATGTGTGATGTTAATGGTTTTGTAAATAAAATTGGATGTTTATAACGCAATTTATGGGATGTATTGTAAAATAATGGATATTAGCAAGCATTATAGAACTTCGCAGATTAAGTAAGTATTTATTGTTTTTCTCATAGAGGGGGATGAAAAGTAGTATATATCACTCGGGTATAAAGTTATTTATTCTCGGGCGACTTACATTGAACCCCTCGCTTCACTCGCGATTCTACTTTCCGCTCATGATTCAAAATAGAGCCCTCGCCCTAAATATATCACTTTATTCCCTTGTTATAAAATAGTAGTTTTTGATGAGAAATGAGCGGAACGAGGGATTCTAGAGTAAAATCCCGAGCGTAGCGAGGGATTTTAAAGTAGAATCGTGAGTGAAGCGAGGGATTCAATGTAAGTCGCCCGAGAATAAATAACTTTATACCCGAGTTATACATACTACTTTTCATCCCCCTCTATGAGAAAAACAATAAATACTTACTTAATCTACGAATATTGCTTGCTATTGTCCATTATTTTACAATACATCATATAAATTGCGTTATAAACATCCAATACTTACAAAAACATCATCTCTCATTTCATTTCATATTATTGCAATATAATTGGGAGGTTATATTGTTGTTGCCCATTGCTGGCCAGTTAACGCGCCAAAAGAAAAATAAAATTTGACACTTTACTTTTTAATTTCAAATTTTGCTAGGAATTAGGTCTTTTATGAGCTACATACTAGGTGTAAAATACTCAATAAAATAACATAACAGGTAGTGTTGCAGAGAAAAAACCTATATGTTGAAAATTTTCGATTGATTGGCTGCAAATATTTGTGTTCCAAATTCAAATGAATTTTAATCCCTTGGGATTAAATGACCTATTTTAATCCCACTTAAGTGCGACTAAAGCGTAGTTTTTTGAATAGGGGGGATGAAAATTATATTTATCTTTTGGCGCGATAACTGGCCGGCAATGGGCAACAACAATATAACCTCAATTACATTGCAATAATATGAAATGAAATGTGTGATAATGATTTTGTAAATATTGGATACTTATAACGCAATTTATAGGATGTATTGTAAAATAATGGATAATAGCAAGCAATATTTAAAGAACTTTGTAGATTAAGTAAGTATTCATTGTTTTTCTCATAGAGGGGGATGAAAAGTAGTATGTATCACTCGGGTATAAAGTTATTTATTCTCGGGCGACTTACATTGAATCCCTCGCTTCACTCACGATTCAACTTTTAAATCCCTCGCTACGCTCGGGATTTCTCTAGAATCTCTCGTTCCGCTCATGATTCAAAATAGCGCCCTCGCCCTAAATATATCACTTTATTCCCTTGTTATAAAAACTACTATTTCCTCGGAACACGGATTATCATTTTTATTTGTTTATTAAAAACATTTCACATTTTACACAAATGATCCTGGTACCATAAAACCTTAGATAGATTTGTATTAGATAGAAAGGATAGGCAGGTACTACTTATTTAGAAACTTACTTGGATTTAGCCGCCTGTCAGCCAGCAACTAAAAGCTCGTTCACAACGAGTCCCTACAATGTACAACATAGTATTGTACACCATAATACTGGCCATCAGAGTAATGTACGACGTGATGAAGTACGACATGATGGATGGAATCAAAACAATGTCGCCATCCATCACCCCGTACCGAAAGTGTACGGGGGTGGATTGCACGACATGATGGTTGGAGACATCACGTGTTGTGGTTGAATAGTGATGTGACTAGATCGATAATATTATATGCTTTTCTTACTTAATCGATATGGTTTTTACATTAAATATATTCTTAAGTAAGCTTGGTCGCTCACTTCGTTCGCTCCAGGGGGTCACTGTTCTAAACTAACCTAACCTACTGTGTCGGTTTTGTGTTAAATGTGTTTTTTCTACAGCGGGGGGCTGCGCCCCCCAAACCCCCCCTTGTGGGGGGGCTTCGCCCCTCCCGTCCCCCCCTCCGTGGGTTGCCTTGCATGTCATGTTCGAATAATGAATCGATAAGTCATTCAAAGTCAACACTGTCACATCACTACATCCGCTGTGACGTCATTTGTTTTGATTCCATTTCCACCCCTGTACATTATCGGTCCGGGCCCGTATTTCAAGACCATCCATCCATCATGTCGTACAATGATTTGCTGTACAATACGCTGCCGTGCCTTAACCTGCTGTGCATTGAGTATGTCGTGCATTGTGGTTCCCCTTCACAACCACATCTACTGGAATATAATCGGCAACATTCTCAGCGGCCAATGGTAGTCGACGCACTACACCTACTCTCTCTTCCATGTCGTGTGGGACACCGAGTCGTTCAACGACCCGATGAACCCTGGTGTCAGAGTTTTGCAACCACCCACTGCAAGTAACAGTCCTCTGACATGGTTGTGTAACGACCGCCATCATAGACAGCAACCGGGCCCGTCGGCTTAACGTGCGCATCCGAAGCACGGAACCATCTTACTTGCGGACAATCAGGTGGTTCAGCCTGCAATGTCCTAACCAGACTGGGAACAAATTCACAAAGTGATAAATATCGACCAGGAATTGAACCCGGAATCTTCTGCGTCGCAGGCAGTCGTACTAACTACTGCGCAACATCGATATCCCATAAAACTGAACAACGCAAGAAACTTACTTGGATTTAGCCGCCTGCCAGCCGGCGACCAGCAGCTCGTTCACGACCACATCTACCGGGATGTAGTCGGCTACGTTCTCAGCGGCCAATGGTAGTCGACGTACCAC
Source organism: Phthorimaea operculella (assembly GCA_024500475.1). Classification (NCBI taxonomy): domain Eukaryota; kingdom Metazoa; phylum Arthropoda; class Insecta; order Lepidoptera; family Gelechiidae; genus Phthorimaea; species Phthorimaea operculella. The sequence continues at coordinate 125,115 of JANFCV010000228.1, read as the reverse complement.
ACCTACAATAAAACAGAAATATAATTTGTTAAGGTGAATCGTTTTCCATACAAAATTTAAATGGAGTTACGTCTTTAAATGAGACAAAAATGTGATTAAAAAACTTGATGAAAAGTCCCGTGCTTCTATAACATTTTCGCAAAATAAAACAAATAATTTAACACAGTTAACAATAAATATTTTCTGATTTCTGATTCACCATCAGATTGCTCTGTAAAAACCGTTTCGCCACTTTATGAACATAGATGGAGCTACTGCTGCAATAAACTCGTTTATTTTTTTTGTGGAGAAAATATATTATATTTTTTTTTTACCATAAGCAGTTTTGCTAAAAATTTCGTGTGCCTTGCCTTCATCATTTCACATACAGTTTTTTTGATAAAATTGTTGTTTAGCTCATGTTTAACTCGGTTGACGTTCAGATTTTCGTTTGTATGTCGTAATGATGCGTCTTAAAGAAAAATAGTAAGTACATTGTACACGCGGTTAGAAAGACACCAATTACTAAGCGCAGCTGAGGGCCTCAATACGCACGAGTTTGTAATCGGACTTTCTTCCGAGTGATACATCATCATTACATAGTATAAAGTAAAGTCCCTTCCCGTTTGTCTGTATGTTTCCATATATCTTTAAAACCCCTCAACGGATTTTGATACGGTTTTTTTTATTATATAGAGTAAGTTAAGGGGCAGGTTAATAAATATTGTTTACCCCAAAATTTAACCCCCAAAGGGGTAAAAAGGGAGTTGAAAGTTTGTATGGAAAATCATTATTTTTAAATGCGATCTGTTTCAAAATTTGTGATTAGATCAAAGAGCTAAAATAAGTAAACACCTGTTTCGGGGATTTTCAATTTTTAACCCCTAAAAGGTTAAAAAAGGGGTTGGAAGTTTGTATGGAAAATCTTTATTTTTAAATGCGATCTGTCTCAAAATTTGGGATTAGATCAAAAACCTAAAAAAAAGAAATACGTGTTTCAGGGATTTTCGATTTTTAACCCCTAAAGCGGTAAAAAAGGGGCTAAAAGTTTGTATGGAAAATCAGTATTTTTAAATGCGATTTGTTTCAAAATATGTGATTAGATCAAAAAGCTAAAATATTTAAACACGTGTTTCAGGGATTTTCGATTTTTAGCCCCTAAAGGGGTAAAAAGGGGGTTTAAAGTTAGTATGGAAAATCTGTATTTTATTAAGCGATCTGTTTCAAAATTTGCGATTAGATAAAAAACGGAAATACGTATTTCAGGGATTTTCGTTTTTTGACCCCTAAAGGGGTAAAAGATGGGTTGCAGCGGGTGAAACCGCTGACGGGCAGCTAGTAGTGCTTTATACTACACCTGCTAGAATAAAAAAAAAAAGAGGATACCTTTTAAAACACTTCTTGTGTCAGGTTATACAATTTCTGGAACACTTTCAAAAGTTTCCACCGCAGGCACGATTTGAACCTGCGATTTTCGGCATCTGTATTGCTGACGCCACTACCAACTGAGCTACTACGCTTCTAACCTAGCCTGCGAATTAAACAAGTATATCTTGGCCACTAACGCGTGGCAGGGCTCCATCTACCGGGGCCGGGTTAAAAAACCGAAACAGTTCAATAAACCTTAAATATAAGAATTCGCGCGTTAAAGCAAATACGGCCTTATCGCTGTAAGCGATCTCTACCAGACAATATTTCGGTGGAAGAAAAGTCAGATTAACGAAATGAATTGCTTTACCTTTAGCAGCCCCCATGAGGAAGCCTTGAGGTCCCACTTTGGAGCAGGTCCAGCCAGGAACAGGCTCCTTCCATGTGGGGTGATGCTATTTAACCCAGCATCACACTTACCCTTAGCGGCCCCCATGAGGAAGCCTTGAGGTCCCACTTTGGAGCAGGTCCAGCCAGGAACGGGCTCCTTCCATGCCGCCACGACTGTGGGGTGATGCTATTTAAACCAGCATCACACTTACCTTTAGCGGCCCCCATGAGGAAGCCTTGAGGTCCCACTTTGGAACAGGTCCAGCCAGGAACAGGCTCCTTCCATGTGGGGTGATGCTATTTAACCCAGCATCACACTTACCTTTAGCGGCCCCCATGAGGAAGCCTTGAGGTCCCACTTTGGAGCAGGTCCAGCCAGGAACCGGCTCCTTCCATGCCGCCACGACTGTGGGGTGATGCTATATAAACCAGCATCACACTTACCTTTAGCGGCGCCCATGAGGAACCCTTGAGGTCCCACTTTTGAGCAGGTCCAGCCAGGAACAGGCTCCTTCCATGCCGCCACGACTGGAAGAAAACAATCACTTATTTTATTACATACATCATCATCTTCCTGCCCTTATCCCAATTATTTGGGGTCGGCGCAATACGTTTTGTTTGAACACAAAATCATGTTGCAGAATTACATACTTACCATAATACAAGGTGTAAAAAAATCAACAACAAATATTTTAAGGGGTTAACCAATCCATGAAACTGAACCACTTTCTCGAAGGAACATAGGTCGAAATTATGAAAATCATCATCGGTTGGCTGGTACATTTTGTATGGGAGGGCCAAAAATTATTTTCATATTTTGACCTATGTTCCTTGGGGAAAGTTGTTCAGTTTCATGGGCTGATTCGCCCCTTAAAATATTTGTAGTTGATTCTTTTACATGCTGTATATCCCTTGCGGGGTAGGTAGAGCGTAAAAACGGCCATTTACACGTCTGACGATAGTTTAAGTCATTTAGATGACTGTGTATCACTAAAGCGACAGGTTGTCAGCCAGCGATTCCAATTCACATCAACTCTCAAATCCCTTGATGCTATTCTAAGGCCGCACGTTGAAGCTAATAAAATAACTTACTCATAGTAGGTCAAATAACTTACTCATAGTAGGTCAAATAACTTACTCATAGTAGGTCAAATAACTTACTCATAGTAGGTCAAATAACTTACTCATAGTAGGTCAAATAACTTACCCATAGTAGGTCAAATAACTTACTCATAGTAGGTCAAATAACTTACCCATAGTAGGTCAAATAACTTACTCATAGTAGGTCAAATAACTTACCCATAGTAGGTCAAATAACTTACTCATAGTAGGTCAAATAACTTACTCATAGTAGGTCAAATAACTTACTCATAGTAGGTCAAATAACTTACCCATAGTAGGTCAAATAACTTACTCATAGTAGGTCAAATAACTTACTCATAGTAGGTCAAATAACTTACCCATAGTAGGTCAAATAACTTACTCATAGTAGGTCAAATAACTTACCCATAGTAGGTCAAATAACTTACTCATAGTAGGTCAAATACCTTACTCATAGTAGGTCAAATAACTTACTCATAGTAGGTCAAATAACTTACTCATAGTAGGTCAAATAACTTACCCATAGTAGGTCAAATAACTTACTCATAGTAGGTCAAATAACTTACTCATAGTAGGTCAAATAACTTACTCATAGTAGGTCAAATAACTTACTCATAGTAGGTCAAATAACTTACTCATAGTAGGTCAAATAACTTACTCATAGTAGGTCAAATAACTTACTCATAGTAGGTCAAATAACTTACTCATAGTAGGTCAAATAACTTACTCATAGTAGGTCAAATAACTTACTCATAGTAGGTCAAATAACTTACTCATAGTAGGTCAAATAACTTACTCATAGTAGGTCAAATAACTTACTCATAGTAGGTCAAATAACTTACTCATAGTAGGTCTGACGATGGTGCACGGGAAAAAATCGGAGCATTTGACCACTTCGTGCTCTGCCAAGTGTTTGGTGAATGTGTAGGTATTGGGGTGGGTTTTGAGCAGCCTGAAAATTAAGATAGAAACATAGCTTACTTATTTGTAGTAAGGGCCACTGTATTTATTTATTTCCAAGCTTAGAACACAACCACATTTAAGAATTAAAAACATGAGAATAAAAAATCAGGCCAAGTGCGAGTTGGACTCACCCACCGAGGGTTCCGTGCTAAGATTTGTAGGTTCTTCTGTTATACTCCACTTGGACAACTAGCCATTTTCTTGTACTTTTTCGGCCCTCATAACAACCATAAAAATGATTAAACTTGAAATTTATCGAGTTTTTCCTAAATTCATACTTTAAAACGCAGCAATTTGCCAAATTTCATTGTTCTAGGTCTACGGTAAGCACCCTCTGAATGTTGATTCTCTTGAGATGGTAAAAAACACGCGTTTTTACAGCATTTATGCGCCAGGCGCGCCGTTTCCCTAATTTGTGATGAACGGCTATATCTTTATTTAACTTGAAGTTAGGAGCTTGACTTTTTAACAACTACTAACGACAACCGTTTTTTATCTTTTGAGGTAATAAGGAACAATAAAAACATGAAAATTAAAAACCAAATAAAATACTTACTTAGGTTCGAGTTCATCCAATGCTTCGTCAGTCATAGAGTTGACCAGCGATATGACCTGAAGAACAAGCAGATTTATTAAAAACAAATAATTGATTTTAAAATTGTATATTGCATTAAAAATCCGATTTCTTGAATTTATGAATTTGTAATATAGCCAGTGTCACTCCCGCTGCTGAGACGAATCTTTCATATGTCAAGATCCGCCCAGCCGTTTGGGCTGTAGCCCGTGAAAACAAATTTCTGGATTCATACATACATCTTGTAAAACATAACCCCATTGAGGAAGTCGGGTAATAAAATAATTATTAACTTCCTTCCTTCGACGACACAAAATCAACCAAATCAAAAGTTTTGTGCTGGGGCACTTAACTAAGTTGGTATTTATAACTTTGTGAATCGCGAGCTCAAAATAATACTGATTCGTTGATAAGAACCTGTTAAATTATAAGAATGAATTGTGATTTTTTCCCAGTTTGGTTATCTATCGCATTTCCTGTCCAGGTTTTCCTGTCCAGGAGGTCCGACTAACTATACGCATGTAACACCTTATTAAAATCTTGATCGAATTTAGTTTCACTTACTGGTCGTTAAGGCATAAAGTTACATGCCGTGTGGTTAGCCTGGCCAGCTCCGAGGCAGTGCCTTTATTTTTATTTTTTTTATCCCGCCCGAACCGCGTTTATAGTAGGAATAAAAATTGTTATAAAAAAGAGAAAATAGTGCTTCACAAATTTGTCTTTTTTACAATGACTAATCCAATGTAATGAATGACTATCAATAAGTGATATTTTTATGTCCTAATTTGAATAAACATTTTTGACTTTGATTTTGACTTTGATTGCAGGCTGAACTACCTGATTGTCCATAAGATAAATTGTTCTGTGCTTCAGATAGTATGTTGTGCCGTCGTTCCCGGTTATAAGTTAGACGGAGGTCATTACACAACCATGTCAGACACCTGCTAGTAGGGGGCTGGTGAAAAACTAATACCCAACACTAGGATTCATCGGGTCTTTCGTCGAATAAATAACCCATCATAGAGTCGATCGCTGCCCGCTAGACCTACGATAGAAGGGTTCATCAGGTCGTTCGTCGAATCGATATTACACTTACCTTCTCAGGGTCTTCTGGAGCCTCGTAGACTTTTTCGTGACATTCCGTCAGGTAGGAGTTGACGTATGCAGACGAAACGTGGATCATCACCTGAAGATAAAATAAAAGTATTTAAGAGCAAAGAAACAGATGTTAAAGATTTTTGGAATGGGTGCAGGTAATAGGCGTAAAAAAATATTCAACCGAAAATGTTTATCACAAAATGTGCAGTAAATCATCTGCCTGCCCTTATCCCAATTTATTTGGGTAAATATAAGCTGTAAAAAAATCAACTGCAAATAGTTTAAGGGGTGAACCAGCCCATGAAATGTAACTGAACAACTTTTCCCAAGCAATATAGGTCGAAATATGAAAAAAAACGAGCCTTCCATGCAAATTGACTCGCTCTGCCGGTACATTTTGTATGGGAGGTTAAATTTTTTTTTATTCCGACGCATGTGCCTTGGGGATAGTTGTTCAGTTTTAGTTGATTTTTTTTACATCCTGTTTTTGTCGTCAGGAAACGTCACGTGCATGACAATGTTTTTATCCTTGTCACACTAAGGTGGATTTTATATTTCTATCCTGCTCTATGATGACGCCTGATCTTCATTTGTCGATTGACGCCACAATAGTTACTGCACACATTGTGATGAAAATTTTTGGTAAAGGTGATCCGTTTCCCATACAAAAGTTCAATGGAATTACGTCTGTAAAGGAGACAAAAGTCTGATTAAAAAGCTTTATGGGGAGTTCCGAGATCATATACAATTTTCGCTAAATAAATACTAAAAATAAATTTATAACCTTCAGATTTCCCACTTTAAGAAAATAGATTGAGCTACTGCTGCCATAAATACGTTAGAGTTCATTTTGCAGAAAATACTGATTATCTTTTAACCCTAGATTTGTAATAATTAATTATTTTTAATTAATTTCACGGCCCTAGTCCGTCCTAACTCCTACCTAGCCTAGCATAGCTAAGTAGTGCATGTCACTTAGACTGTAAAGGTATAATCATCTGTGACGGCTCGATTAGATAATAGTTACTTAGAGTCTTATTAAGGTCTTATTACACAAGCGTATGCGAGCGGCTGCGGAGCCTATACTTTATACTAGTGTTGATGAGGAATCTGTTATGATAAAGAGGAAGCGGAAGAGGAAGAAAGAAGCTCAAAGTTGGAGGATGCGGTTGGGGGAAGAGGATTTATTAATTGAAGAGAATGCGGATGAGGAAGAGGAAGTTGAAGAGTAATATCCAAAAAGAAAAATAGAGAGAAAGATTGATTCAGTTCAGTTCAGATGTTATGCAGTATTTATAAAGTTTAAACTCCTTGTAATATATGAGGAAGCGGAAGCGAAAGAAGCAGTAGCCGATGAGGAACTAAAAAATTTCGGAAATTCGCGTTATGAGGATGCGGAAGAGGAATCCTCATTAACACTTCTTCATACAATTGGCTATTCTGTGGCAGAGCGGAGCGAACGCCTGGCGGATACGCAGCAAATTCGTTGCGGACGCGCGGCACGCATCCGCGGTAAATTCGCTCCGCTCCGCAGCAAGCCGTTTGTGTGATAAGGCTCTAATGAATAACTCGAGGTTCTAAGTATCTACTACTCTAGACGATAGGTCAGACATGCGATGGTTAATCTTGTATGACGGCGAGTAAGGATACACGTAGGTAAGTAATTGAATAAGTAGGCAGGCAATGGTCATTACGTCATTTTGTCACAGATTTTACAGACTTTCTTTTTATAAAAAGTAGGTAAGCATTTGTCCGCAATCTCACCTGATGTTAAGTGACGATGCAGACGATGATGGAACATGCTCGCCCAGTCTGGCTTGAATTGACCGTAACTTATTCATATCATATTATGTAACACGTCAGTCTAAAAGGTCTGGACCACAAAATAGAGAGTTTACAGAAGGATCACTCGACGGCAAACGGTGACATGCACTACTTTTACTTTCCAAGATAGATAGGAAAATGGTTCTTCCATAACAACCAACCAGTTTTATAAAAGCACACTCAAGTTATTGTAAATAGTTATGGTAATATTATCATGAATAATACCCATCCATCCCGTTTAATAAAAACACACTTCAATCAAGTTATTGTTAAGAGTTATGGTAATATTATTTACAATAGGACAATCAATTTACTACCGCATACATAATAAAGAACGAAATACGAGATAATCTATTGAAAAAAATTATGACTTTGCAACTTTTAAATATTCTAAAGTTATCAAATTCCTAATATACCCAGTCCGACGGTAAGTAGTTAAGCGGCATCATCACATAAAAGTTAATCCTACTAATATTATAAAGGCGGATGTTTGTGTGTGTGTTTGTTACGACATCACGCAAAAACGGCTGATTAGTGATTATATTGACATGAAACTTTGCAGAAATATAAAAGGGCATCTGGAATAACACATAGGATACTTTTTACCACGGAAAAATGTCTCATTCCCACGGGATCACGCATTTTCCAATATTTTTGAAATAGGTGGCGTGACTGAGCCGATTCGCGATTTAAACGTTTTCGCCGAAAACTAACAGCGACAACTCTTGGCGAATAATGCTTTTTTTCCCGCGGAATAATAGGTTGCAGCGGGTGAAACCGCTGACGGGCAGCTAGTACATACATATATCACGCCTATATCCCTTGCGGGGTAGGCAGGCAGGCTGTAAAAATACCGCCATTTACACCACGTCTGATAATAGTTTAGATTTAAATGGATTTCTGCTAAATATGCTCGAAAGATCACCCCTAATATATTGACAAACGTGGTAATAGTGACCGTATTTTTACGGCCGTTAACACTCCGCCTAACCTGTATGACCGGATGCGATTAAGGCGTGATATGAGTATGTAGTCTCACAACACTCTTGAACAATCCAAAATTTAAGGTTTAGTTTTTTTACACACTGTAATATTTTACAGCAATAATTGTTACTCTTCCAGACACAGCAACATTTATTGAATCGTACAATACAGTTTTTGTCCGGCTTGTCCGTATCAGTCACAAGAAAATCGAAACCTTGAAAACAGAATTGTTCATGAGTTAACGTGAGACACTGTACGTATACTGTAGTGTTTTTTTATGCAATGGAGGCGCCAGTTTCGTTAGGGATTTTCTTAAAGGTCAGCAGTCAGCACCTTAGCAATATGACGTCATCACAAGATAAAATACCATTTATAGAGCATTTATTTACCATGTAGCTGGTCCAAAGATCATATTAGAATATTGAATGAATGATGTAACAAATGTAAATTAATAACACATTATTATGACGTAAAGTTGCCGAGTGGTAGCGGCTAAGAATTCTGCCACCCCTATTCTACTCAGGGTGTTTCGTAAAAGGCGACGTAGAGTTTTTGACCTCGGCTACATACCTGTCGACTAGGGTCAACTACGATAGCATTCCCAAAGAGGGTTGACGTCACGCAGGCGGCAACATGATTTAGTGTTCAAACAAAACATGTTGCGCCGACCCCAAGTAATTGGGATAGGGGCAGGAAGATGATGATATTATTACGTAAAGTTCATAAACATCTATGTATACCTAGTAAAAATAAAAACCACTCAACATAAACTCAATTAATATCACGCCTTTATCCAATAAGGGGTAGGTAGATGATGAGTGAATGTCAACAGATAATATTGTCACATCTGTTAAGAACTTTAGTGCCTTATTCCCTTTTTGTATGATCACAAGAATATTTTAAGAATAAATCAACATCAACATCATAAAAAACGTACTTATAACTCGATTTTTATAACTGTGCGTTTGGAGCTGTCAAACTTTGTATGGGTTTTGACAGTTCAAGTGTCAAATCGTATAGAAAGTTTGACAGCTCCAAACGCACAGTTATAAAAATCGAGTTATAGCAGTCTTCATTTATATGTAGATGAGAACCGTCTTATTAATATTGGTCTGGAAAAACAAGCTTTGATAGAATGCTTAGAATAGATCTATCAATAAGTAGCTTGCAGCTGGTGGACCGAGCTCGCTCGGTTCTGTTTTTTATATGATAGTTTTAAAACAACTTACAAAAACGGTTATTTATTATTATCTTTTTCACCAAATTTGATTTTTCAGATGTTGTTGTTAGTTTTAAAACAACTTACAAAAAAAGTGTGAAGCAATGATTTTTGGAAAAGTAACCTAGACCTATCTAAATCGATTTATCGCTTCCGAAAACCTTAGTTTACGAAATTTTTACGTCTAGGTACATGATGTACAATTCGCAAAATATCCATGTCAGAACAGGACTAAATAATAATAAATATCAAATAACTAGCTGCCCGTCAGCGGTTTCACCCGCTGCAACCTATTATTCCGCGGGAAAAAAGCGTTACTCGCCAAGAGATGTCGCTGTTAGTTTTCGGCGAAAACATTTAAAACGCGAAACGGCTCAGTCACGCCAACTTTGCAAAAATATTTGAATATGCGTGATCCCATAAGAATAAGACATTTTCCCGTAGTAAAAAGTAGAATATGTGTTATTCTAGATACTGTTCTGTATTTGTACAAAATTTCATGTCAATCTAATCAGCCATTTTAGCGTGATGTCGTAACAAACACACACACAAACATCCGCCTTTATAATATTAGTAGGATAATTTACCTTCAAGTTCTTGATCTGCCGACACAGCTCCATGACTCGTCTCGTGCCCAGCAGGTTGATGGTCACTGTAGGCCGCAGATTCTCTTGGAAGTCCAGGGTGGCTGCAATTCAATTCAATACTTTCATTGAAAGCGGCTAAAAAACGCCCGTTTTAAAGGCAAATATCTCTAAACACAAACATTTTAGAGACTTTGTTTTAAAAGACCTACCTATCCAATGATACCCTACTCAACATTACAGGAGAAAAAAAAAATTTTGCCCTCCTTTCACACGTTGAAGGGGGTCCAAAAAACAATTAAATTATTTTTTGCTTTGCATTTCTAAATTTGGGTCAACACGATCTATCTTCACACCAAATTAGATGTCGATAGCTCCAAAACTGACGAAGTTATGAGGGCGCGGCATACTGACAGACAGACTTACTGATATGATAAGGGTTTCTAGTAGACTGCGAAACCCTAAAAAGCGACTTTTAATTGCCATATAATGCCAGCTTGGAATAGCAACACCCTAATTTTACTCATGAAGAGAAAAAATAAAATGTAAGGCTTTAGAGATCTTTAAGTCATTAGGCGCGTCCACACTGCGCGAGGCAACTGCCGAGACATACGCTCGGGCTCACCCAAGGTCATGCTCGGGCGAGCGCGCGCAGGCAACTCAAACGTGCGTGTCCAAATTGGGCCGAATTGGCTCGCGAGCCTCACGAGCGTATGCCTCACGAACATTTACCTCGCGCAGTGTGGACGCGCCTAATAAGATCTGCTGATAAAGTGGTCTTATGTGCAAAAAGTGCTAGAACTAAGTTAATAAAATTGTATCTTATCATAAATTACGGCTCTTGTCTTTTGCGATTCTGCCCATGACTGCGGTTGAGAAAGCATGACCTTTAGCTGTTATTTATAATTCCTTTTTTAATGAACCATTCATTGCCTGGTAGTAGTAGTAGGCCCCTACCATTTTTATGGTCATTCACACTCTGCCTACCCCAGAAAAGCCTAAAGATTATATGTTTGTATGTACACACCTGCAGAGTGGATGACCACATTCACATTGTCTACGAGGGTCTGGCGGTCGGCGGCCGAGAGACCGAGGTTCTCCTGGCCGACGTCACCGGCCATCGGGACCAGTTTGTTGAAGATGTCATTCGAGTTTGTTTCAAGCAGTTTCTCAAATATCTGCAACAGGAAAAACAATTTAATAGGATTTCAATGCACTCACAATGCAATGTTAACATAATGGAAAATAAGCAATACTGAGGTGTCCCGGGTTCAATCCCCGGTCGAGAAAATCAAGTAGCGGAACAGGTTATAACAAAAGTTAATAAAAAACTATTTAAATAAGTAGGTTACCTACATATTTCAAACATCTTAGTTTATACAGTTTATAACCATTATGCGCTGTACGCAATTGGTAATTTTAAGTTGAGTTTTCTAATGAAGACAACCTTTCTAAGTGATTGCACAATTCCCGCCCCGAAAAGTATACTCTGACCCAAATTTACTATACCTACCTAAATTACTAAAAATAATAGACGTAAATAAACTTTTATAGGTTATGTTTTAAACTTACCGGATTTTTCGGGAACTCCTCGAGTCTCTGTGATATCTCCTTCCCCTTCTTGGGTCTCATGAGCAAGTACACCTTGCCAGCATCGGGAATAGTCCTCAAGATCTTCTCTATCAGGCACAGACCCACGAAACCAGTTCCCCCGGTGATAAAGAAGTTTTTCCCGCTGTAAAAAGCGCGGACCTCCGACTCGTCAGGCATTCTGGAAGTTTTTCACTTTCCTGGGCGTCTGAAAAGAACACACTTGTTACAGTTTTATGTCAGAAAATGCAATTTTTTGCTGTTTCAAAGTGAGAAAGTTGTTTTCGAGAAGTGACGTGTAAACGCAACCAAACGAAATGTCAAACTTTTTCTTAATTTCTTCCAGGAACGGTTAAAGCAAAGGGCTTTAACTTTTTGCAGCCTAGTGTAGAAGTGTAGAGCAAGCAAGGTAGAGCAAGAAATTCCGAAATTGGTCAATAATAGGTATTATGAGTAGAACAGTGTGATCATCCAGACTGTGTGATGCTGATGGCTGATAGTGTTACAAAGACTTCGAAGGCATCATCAGCCAACGAATAAACCGAGAAAACTGACGAAAAGTATACCTACTCTGACCCTGAACTTATAAACTTTCCCAACGAAAGTCCGTCCACTTACGGAAAATTAGGTCTGCTTAGCTGATTTTGTTTAGGGCATGAATGGTCGATCTTTGCTTTAGCACTTTTCTAAAACTCTAGCAATTCTAGCTTGGTCTAGGTACCTAGGTACTTGTTTGTGCAAACCAATGTTACCGATTATCGCCGAAACCACTAGTCATATTTTGATGCGGTTTTCACTGAGGTTAGGTATAATTTCACTGGTTGGTTTCACATGTTCTTAGGTAGGTAGGTACATAAGTAGAGTTTGAATACTAGAGGTAGGTACCTACCTAAACTTTTAAACTAAGGACTTTCAATATTTAATCACTATGACGAAAATGTGTTAATAAAATTGTACATTGAACTCGCTCAAGGTGAGCAGGTCCGAAGATTCCACAAATAACCGCGGTCGCGTCGGTCAGTCAGCCTTTGGAAAATTGGTAAGGTCATGAACTAAGAAGTATTATAGGCCTGTACCTTGAGCTGTACCTGAGGCCTGTACCTGGACCTATAGGACGCATAGTCTTCAATGGTTTTAGTTAGGGTTTTGTTAATTATTGGGAAGGGAACTGAAGGCCCTTAATTTAAAAATGCGTAAGACAATAAAAACGCAAAGGCTTTCGCCAGTAGGTATTACCTTCCTGATTCATAGAAGGGTACGCGAAATGGCAACATTATTGTAGACAACCTGCTCAATTGTCATGTAATGTGAAAAAGACGCACACAATAACGATGGCATATCGGGTCCCTTTCTTCTATGAATCGGGTAATACCTACCTATATTAAATTATGTATGGCTTTCGTTCAAAGCAATGAATGGCCAGAAGCTGATTAATACCTACCTATACCTCCTACGGTTACGCAAATAAGTAGGTACCTACCTACCCTACCTACAATATTTACGCCATACTTTTCAGCGACCGCAAAATAAATTGAAGAAAGTTGCACTTGCCTGTCACTGGGGCCCGTTTAATAAAACTACACTTTATATTTTATTGACGTAAAACAAAAAGAGGAGGAGGTTCTCAATTCGTCGCGAACTTTTATTTTTACAATTTACATGGTTACAATGGTATTAAAAAAAACAATAGAGTGCAATAGATAGAAATGCAATGCAACAATGTATGTGCATTGCTGCCTGCCCTTGTAATTATGGTGTTATAGTGGTGTGACAATTCTTAACATTTTACAACAATAGGTAGGTACTTAATAGTGCGATAGGACGTACTTTTAGTATTATGTACATAATACACACTAATAATAACATAAGAAATGGTAGTATTTCCAACAAATTTCCAACTAATGTTTATGAACTAAACTAAATTTGATTGAAATCTTAAAAATTACTATCCAATTGTTTATTAAAAAAAATATTGGGTCCTTACCTTATCTCACAATAAAAATCACAATCATAAAGCTCTATCGTTTTTTGCGCTATCGTTGAAGTAAAGCTATAAAAATAAATAACGTAGGATCAAAGTCTTCTCTATATTTCGTACCAACTTACTTGTAGATACCTAGGTGGGGTAACTTCTAAAGTATAAACGCAAAAAATTTGAAATAAATAAAGGATAAAGTTTACTATGAAAACTATAAAGGATACTCTACCTACCACTGAAGATTTCAGAAAAATAAATATTTTTCTATATGCGGTTGGTAACCATACAGCTGCAAACAAACCAGCAACAAAATAACTTTGTAACGCTGATATTTAAACGTTGACTACGAAATCCTATTTGAGGGCGTGTCTGACACGCTCTTGGCCGATTTTTTTTATCATTAGATCCGCAATCTTAATTTAGAAACATGAGACCAAAAAGTAAAAAATAACACTGTTTGTTGTTTTGAACTCGCTTATTTGATTTGAATTATTATGTCATTTATTTGATCCAGTAAGCAGGTAGCGCAGGTAGAATACAATTGAAATAAACTAGATATACCTACTTAAAACCTATGCTAAAAATAATGTACTAAGTAGGTAGAAAATGCAATTAAAGTCAGTGAGGTTTCAATTCAATTTTCATACTTTGGTGTAGGTACCTTTAGAATAACTTAAGTACCTAATTTGTTCTAATAGGTATGAAAACCTCTAACTATAAAATAAAATGGAATCTTTCCATTTATGTTGACGACACCTCAACCGGCTTTCGTAATAATAACTGTATCAGCGAGTATAATTTATGCATAACTTCAAATGCCCTGTTATTCTTGCCGACCCAAACGTGCTTATTGTGTAGAATTATATTTGCCCGACTGCCTAGAAGGGTTATGTTTTTCAAGAGTATGTATGTATGTACGTATTTATGTATGAGTTTTTATTTTAAATCGTTTATTGTATGTGTGTATGTATCCAGAAAATCGTTTTCACGGGATACAGCCCGCACGGCTGGGCGGATCTTGACGTGTGAGGTGTCTTAAAATTCGTTTCAGCAGCGCGAGTGACACTGGCCATATTAAAATTCATGAATTGTTGATGGCGGTTTTTTGTTACCGCAGTCGGCTTTTTTGTTTTTAAATTCATCTGTTTGTTTATGCCAGTGTCAGGTATGTGCAATGCTTATGCTTAGGTAGGTAAGGTAAATAGGTACCTAATTAGGCAGAGCACAAAAGTATAGGTGTGTACAGACTACAGACAGAACAAGCAAACAGATATATTAAAAAACAAAAACCCGACTGCAGTCATTTCAAAGTTGTATTTTGCGATAAAATCCGCCATCTTGAATTTATGATTTTTTTATATAACCAGTGCATTGGGACATTTTAACTCAATGAGCCAGTGTCACTCACGCTGCTAAAACAAATCCAACGACACCAACAACGTTGTTGTTGAAGGAACAGTGCAAAGTTGTCTGAACGGTAATTGTGCTTTGCCTACCTTCAGTGTGCTGTATTCAAAGTTAACAGTTTCATAAAAAAAAAGTACCAAAAATAACGTTCTAATCTAATATTTTCATAAAATGTTTGAACACACTTATCGTGAGTCCGTGGTTTAGTTAGAGAAAAGTAGGTACATACCTATTACTTTTCCTTAAAAAAGTTGCCTGTGTGAACGCGGTCTTATACCTAGCGCTCGTCTGTGGCATTCTGTGGTCACCTTTATTTCGCAAAAAGGTGATTGAACCTAGTAGGTAATCGGTTGCGGTCTAGGTATTAAATTAGAATTAGTATAATTCGCAATGTTACCGAAAAATTCCAGTTTGAGTGTACCTATTAGACAAAAAAAAACTGATTGCTTGACTATACCTCTCACTTACCCTTTTGGGGAAAATCACAACCACAACTAGAAAATCAACATTAACTTTCCTAACAAACAGATAACTAGTCAAACAACATGTTCGATTGACCGTCAAACTCGTAGAGCAAGATAATGATATTTAATTAAACAATGACTTACGTCTGTACACGCTAGAGTTCACACTTCACCGGTTTTTGTGTTCTAAATCACAACACTGAACACGTATTTTCCACAGCTATAACGAACACTGACTGCCCGTGCGCCGGTGATTTTTCCGACGTAGATCTTTAGGATTGTGGCACACCGGGCGTCTATTGACTGAGTAGAGAATATGCAATATTGATTGGCAGCGTCAATTTTGAGATGACCTAGCCCTAGGTACAGTGCAGCAAAAAAGAGTAGACAAAAAATGAGGACGCCACTTTGTATGAAATTTCAAAATTAAATAGCAACATTGGCTATGAATGGCAACAATTTAGTATGAAATTTTTTTAGTTCCATTTTATTTACTTTCTACTCTTTTTTGCTGGGCTGTATGTTACATTTAAAGTCACGGTAAAATTTTATCTACATAAAGAATCTTTTAAGTATTTGTCATTAACAACTACAACACGACAGTCCACTGATACTCAGCATGCTTGGTAGACGCAATGTAAAGCCGGGTCAAACGTGTTTACCGCTACACTACGGTGGCTCTTACCCAGGCGGCGAAATTGTGAACCACTTTCTTCGTTCATATAAGTATTTTTGTTATTTGACTTACTTACGAGTGTAGCGGTAAACACGTCTAACCCGGCTTGTCAGAAGATGTGGGTTCGAATCCCATCAATGACGTGAATTTTTTCATTTGCTTTAACTTTGTAACCAAAAAGTGATTTTATAAAGCTCTTTCATTTCATAGCTAGCATACAAACGTTGTATCAAATTGTGAATTTTTGCAGAATAGTAGTTTCTGCAATTGCCTTATATTGAGAGGCTTTAGGATTTGAGTGTCTGTTTATCACACTCGGCTGCACCTCGTGTGATATTAGTTTGACACGAGCACTCTAGAGCCTAATTACATGCAGTTGCATACACTATTTTATCTACACTCTACAAGAAAAACTATGAAAAATAATTCAAACCCCCGCACTGCACTATGGCGATTGCAAGTCTATCTACAGTACGCGATCGAGTTCTTGACCATCGGGGAATGAGGAGGCGCGCGGGGGCGGCGCGCCCCGCGTTTACCCACCTACCCGCATTCGCCCGCAGTCGAGTGATGGGAAAAAAGTGCGTCACAAAGTTATCGATATGTCGTAGCGAGCGACAATTTAAGCGACAGCGACGTGTCGTTTCGATATCGTAGTACCGGCAGCTCGGAACAACTGTAGTGGGATTTGAAGCTCTATGATTGGTCGATTGTAAAAGTGCAATAAACGTTCGTGTGGTGGCGCTAAAATCAGTTCCGCCCATGTGGATCGGGTCGGCTGGTGCATTCTCATTCCAGACCACGGAACGGTGCACACGTTGAACCGATTACGTTCATTGCACTTGCTAGATGCACTTTGGTGCATACTTATCCTGTAAAGTGCATTCCTTGAGGAGCTGAATAAAATCTGAGTTCGTGACCATTTCCTGACTTTACTTGGATTTGCCTGAGTACCCACGACGTGCCCACAACACAACCATGAAACCGCAGGAGAGCACTCCTGCCACACCAGAAGAAGACACACCAACACACACACCACCACCCCCTTTCTAGACGACAGATATTTTGTCGTCGTTTGTGTTGTCAAGTGTTGTTTTGTGTAGAAAACAAACTCATTATTATTAATTACGCTTTTTAGTTAACAACGCTTTGGATCGAGCGGTCCATTATACTGGGCTTTCTAAAAAGACATTGACTAGAATTGAAACAGAAGCAAAAATTGATAATCTTCGTTCGCCTTCTAAAATATCGGCCAAGATATTATATAATTGCCTCTGGTAGCCCAATGCTTAACCAATCATCATGATGCTTGCATTAGTGTTACAAAAACTCAAAAATAATTGAATTCACCCGGAACAACCCATTAACTAATAACTATGAGTAGTCTGAACTGAATTGTTCGGCAACAGTTCTCGATATCGACATCAACATGAATTTAGTCACAGCACTACCGCATTCCTCAACATGGTCATGAACTCGTTCGCGTACTGTACACCAACTGAACGACTTTTTTAAATAAGTATTTTTTAGTTAAAATGGAGGCTCATAAAAACATAACAAAAATTAAAAAGCATTTATCGGTAAATTTTAATTTGAAAAATGATTTGAAGCAAAGATTTACTATTAAATAAGTCCTCATAATTTCAAGGGTCGTCCCGTCCGGGTGACATTTGTTTTTTTTTTATTTGACTTACTGTTGGCTCAGGAAAAAAAAAAGCGGCGTGGTCGTATAGTTTTTTTGAAATACTAGACATTACGTTCCATTACGATTCAAATTTTAGTAAGGAAATTATTTTTTAAGGCTGCTTAATTCTTAATGCAGTTCATTACGTACCTACTTACTTTCGATTCTGTAAAACTAATATTACGAGATGAGTGTAGATAATAGTAGTTTATGCAACTGCCTAATAATGAGAGGCTTTAGGATGAGAGTGTGATAATAGTTTGACACGAGCATTCTAAAGCCTAATTATTTGCAGTTGCATACACTATTTTATCTACACTCTACAAGAAAAACTATGAAAAATAATTCAAACCTCCGCACTGCACTATGGCGATTGCAAGCCTATCTACTGAACCACCAACTGAACGACTTTTGTACATAAGTAACTTTTTAACTAAACGTTAAAATGGAGGCTCATAAAAACTGAACAACTTTTAAAATTAAATAGCATTTATCGGTGAATTTTAATTCGAAAAATGATTTGAAGCAAAGATTTAATAATAAATAAGTCCTCATAATTTCAAGTGTCGTCCCATTCTTTGATTGTGTCGTGACATTTGTTTTTTTTTTAATTATCTTACTGCTTAATGTCGATATCATAAAGTCAGAAAAAAGTACTTTATGACATCGACATTTTACTTTATGACATCGACATTTTTTTTTAAAGGCTGAATGGCTGTAAAGCAGTTGCTTATACATTTGCTTTCGAATTTGTAATAGGAACATTATGTATGAAGTGTAGATAAAATAAATTATCAGGCACCACAGTGCATTATGCACCTAGAAGCATCGAAATATGACCTTTTCTCGTGCAGTGCCGGCTTAGAATAGCATCACTCCATATCTTTATCATGGGTGTCGTACGAAGCGAATAAGGGATTTGAGAGTTGACGTGTAGGTATTGCAATTTTAGGTAACAGGCTGACAACCTATCATTATGGTGATACTCAGTCCAACTTTTGTCAGATACGGTGTAAATGGCCGTTTTGTACAGCCGTTTACGCTCTGCTTATCTCGCAAGGTATATTATAGATTTGATAAATGTATGTTTTTAAGTTGATTATGTAAATGTAACTCTTTGATTATTGTTAATCAAAGATGTAACTATATGATCCTTCGAGCCGGCAAGCTTACTGTGCCCTCACCTTATTAATTGCCCAGTACAACTACAACATCTCATCTCTTGCTCATTCGACCTACTTGTAAGAGAGAGACAACAACAACGTAGAGATCTGTGCATATAACCTCTATTGATATTATGTTCCTAAGGTAGATCTTATGAATATAACCTCTATACATATTTATGTTATGTATGTGGGTATATGAGTTGTTTTAGAGTCGTCTTATCAGAGTGAATGAATACCGGATCAATTTTTTACCGGATTATTGGAACGTTTTACTCGGAGGACGTGAGTCATAAAAAAAAAGTAATGTTTTATGCAACTTTTTATCACAAAGCAATAAAAAAATGTCCACTGTAGAAATAAAGTCGTCGAAAGTATTTTCGTATGAAAACACTAGATGGCGCTAGTAGTTTTTTAAAACGCGGTAATGAAATGTTTTCTGCGATATGATAAAGGTGTTGGGTGCATAGTGTTCGCCACGCGGACACGTTCGCCTCGCGAAAACTTAGAACTTAGAACTTAAAAATTAGAACTGGAAAACCGTAGTAGGTACGGTACTTAGTAGGTAGTAGTAGGTACCATGTGTGGGGTGTCGTTTGAAAGAGGGACTCGAGCCGCGTTCGATGGTACAACACTTACGGCGATCGGTGACGACATGTCGCGCAACATTGTACAACATTGTATGTGCTGCCGATAGTACCCAGCGTGGGTGCCGGCCGAGATTGTTCCCAGTTTGGTTACGTCCATTTCAGCTTTGTAGCTCGACACACTTTAGAACCCAAATGTCACTTTGAACGACACATGTCATTAACCTAAACTCGAGCGAACTAACTTCGAGTGACCTACTTGTTCCTGTCCTACAGTGTCCAGTACGGTTCGTGTGTTTTTTAATTCGTTATCAAGTCCGTTTTTAATAATTTATCCAGTATGAGGACAGCATATATTACATAAATCAATCAAAATATCTGTGTGTTGCGTGACCGTTACGGTGTAATAATTAAAATCAAGTTAAGTGAGGCCAGCTTAAACTGGTCTCTCGTAGTGTTTGTATGAAAAGACCAGAGTAATAGGGTGAGTGATCCCTTGCTTGCTTGGGATAGGTTCATGTGCTGCCGGTAGTACTGCCAGTTTGGTTCCCAGTTGAGATTGTTCCCAGTTTGTTTCGTTGAAATTGTTCCTAGTTTGGTTGGATGAGATTCGGGCCTAGCGGGCCCCATGTGTGGGGTGTCGTTTGAAAGAGGAACTCGAGCCGCGTTCGATAGTACCTACATCACTTACGGCGATCGGTGATGACATGATGCGCAACATTTGAACGATGTTGCGCAACATTGTATATGGCACACGTATATGTAGGTATAGCACCAGAGTCCAACATAATTATAGAGGTCCTCCATACAGTCAGTAAGTGAGGCCAGCTAAAACTGGTCTCTTGTAGTTTTTGTATGAAAGTGAGGCCAACTAAAACTGGTCTCTCGTAGTGTTTGTATGAAAGTGAGGATGAGATTGTTCCTAGTTTGGTTAGTTGAGATTGTTCCTAGTTTGGTTGGATGAGATTGTTCCTAGTTTGGTTGGATGAGGTAGAAAGTGGGTCAAATCGGACCAAGAGCGTGTCGGGCACTCTACTTGGTAGAAAGTGTGACGAAACGGACCAAGAGCGTGTCGGGCACTCTACTTGGTAGAAAGTGTGACGAAACGGACCAAGAGCGTGTCGGGCACGCTAGTAGGTAGAAAGTGTGACGAAACGGACCAAGAGCGTGTCGGGCACTCTACTTGGTAGAAAGTGTGACGAAACGGACCAAGAGCGTGTCGGGCACTCTACTTGGTAGAAAGTGTGACGAAACGGACCAAGAGCGTGTCGGGCACTCTACTTGGTAGAAAGTGTGACGAAACGGACCAAGAGCGTGTCGGGCACTCTACTTGGTAGAAAGTGTGACGAAACGGACCAAGAGCGTGTCGGGCACTCTACTTGTTAGAAAGTGTGACGAAACGGACCAAGAGCGTGTCGGGCACTCTACTTGGTAGAAAGTGTGACGAAACGGACCAAGAGCGTGTCGGGCACTCTACTTGGTAGGAAGTGTGACGAAACGGACCAAGAGCGTGTCGGGCACGCTAGTAGGTAGAAAGTGTGACGAAACGGACCAAGAGCGTGTCGGGCACTCTACTTGGTAAACACATCAAAATTATCAATACCGGAATCCCGTATTGTAATTAGAGTTACACGAGTTCCGCGTAACACGGCAGAATAGGTATTAAGTATGTCAAATAAGCTGCATTAAGTGTTTTCAAACGCAGTTTTCAAAAATTTTCAAACAATGCTATTTTAAGGGATCACTAGTGGCTTTAGAAAATCTCGGGGTTGTTAAAACTCGAGAACACTTCGTTAGCGCGTTTTAAAATACTTGTGGCGCCATCTCACGGTCGCGTCAAACAACTGACACAGATCAGGTCAAAATGCGCTTCTTTTTACCCGACTGCCTCAGAAGGAAGAGTAAGTAGGTATGATTTTCGGGAATATATATGTAAATGTAACTCTTTGATTATTGTTAATCAAAGATGTAACTATATGATCCTTCGAGCCGGCAAGCTTACTGTGCCCTCACCTTATTAATTGCCCAGTACAACTACAACATCTCATCTCTTGCTCATTCGACCTACTTGTAAGAGAGAGACAACAACAACGTAGAGTTCTGTGCATATAACCTTTGGAACGTTTTACTCGGAGGACGTGAGTCATAAAAAAAAGTAATGTTTTATGCAACTTTTTATCACAAAGCAATAAAAAAATGTCCACTGTAGAAATAAAGTCACATTTAGAAATAAAGTCGTCGAAAGTATTTTCGTATGAAAACACTAGATGGCGCTAGTAGTTTTTTAAAACGCGGTAATGAAATGTTTTCTGCGATATGATAAAGGTGTTGGGTGCATAGTGTTCGCCACGCGGACACGTTCGCCTCGCGAAAACTTAGAACTTAGAACTTAAAAATTAAAAATTAGAACTGGAAAACCGAACCGCCTACGGTACGGTACTTAGTAGGTAGTAGTAGGTACCATGTGTGGGGTGTCGTTTGAAAGAGGGACTCGAGCCGCGTTCGATGGTACAACACTTACGGCGATCGGTGACGACATGTCGCGCAACATTGTACAACATTGTATGTGCTGCCGATAGTACCCAGCGTGGGTGCCGGCCGGCCGAGATTGTTCCCAGTTTGGTTACGTCCATTTCAGCTTTGTAGCTCGACACACTTTAGAACCCAAATGTCACTTTGAACGACACAAAACTCGAGCGAACTAACTTCGAGTGACCTACTTGTTCCTGTCCGTCCAGTGTCCAGTACGGTTCGGGTGTTTTTTTTTTTAATTCGTTATCAAGTCCGTTTTTAATAATTTATCCAGTATGAGGACAGCATATATTACATAAATCAATAAAAATATCTGTGTGTTGCGTGACCGTTACGGTGTAATAATTAAAATCAAGTTAAGTGAGGCCAGCTTAAACTGGTCTCTCGTAGTGTTTGTATGAAAAGACCAGAGTAATAGGGTGAGTGATCCCTTGCTTGCTTGGGATAGGTTCATGTGCTGCCGATAGTACCCAGTTTGGTTCCCAGTTGAGATTGTTCCCAGTTTGTTTCGTTGAAATTGTTCCTAGTTTGGTTGGATGAGATTCGGGCCTAGCGGGCCCCATGTGTGGGGTGTCGTTTGAAAGAGGAACTCGAGCCGCGTTCGATAGTACCTACATCACTTACGGCGATCGGTGACGACATGATGCGCAACATTTGAACGATGTTGCGCAACATTGTATATGGCACACGTATATGTAGTTATAGCAAACTGTTAGAAATCGCACCAGAGTCCAACATAATTATAGAGGTCCTCCATACAGTCAGTAAGTGAGGCCAGCTAAAACTGGTCTCTTGTAGTTTTTGTATGAAAGTGAGGCCAACTAAAACTGGTCTCTCGTAGTGTTTGTATGAAAGTGAGGATGAGATTGTTCCTAGTTTGGTTAGTTGAGATTGTTCCTAGTTTGGTTGGATGAGATTGTTCCTAGTTTGGTTGGATGAGGTAGAAAGTGGGTCAAATCGGACCAAGAGCGTGTCGGGCACTCTACTTGGTAGAAAGTGTGACGAAACGGACCAAGAGCGTGTCGGGCACTCTACTTGGTAGAAAGTGTGACGAAACGGACCAAGAGCGTGTCGGGCACGCTAGTAGGTAGAAAGTGTGACGAAACGGACCAAGAGCGTGTCGGGCACTCTACTTGGTAGAAAGTGTGACGAAACGGACCAAGAGCGTGTCGGGCACTCTACTTGGTAGAAAGTGTGACGAAACGGACCAAGAGCGTGTCGGGCACTCTACTTGGTAGAAAGTGTGACGAAACGGACCAAGAGCGTGTCGGGCACTCTACTTGGTAGAAAGTGTGACGAAACGGACCAAGAGCGTGTCGGGCACTCTACTTGGTAGAAAGTGTGACGAAACGGACCAAGAGCGTGTCGGGCACTCTACTTGGTAGAAAGTGTGACGAAACGGACCAAGAGCGTGTCGGGCACTCTACTTGGTAGAAAGTGTGACGAAACGGACCAAGAGCGTGTCGGGCACTCTACTTGGTAGAAAGTGTGACGAAACGGACCAAGAGCGTGTGTTTAGTTTTCGTATAAAATGGGCGCGCGGTGCTGGCAACACTGCTCTGTCATCTTGTCTCGTCCTCTGCCGTCGCCCGCATCGTGGATGCGAAGTTTAATTATAAATAAGTAATTTAGTGTGCTTTCGGTTTTCTCGTATGGTTTTCCCTGTTCGGTGGGGAAGTGAACCAAGTGATTTTTGGTTCCGGCTTTTTGATTGAGGCCAACGTGGTCGCCGGTAACATAACCTCACTTTGAGTCGTCGCTCGCGTCGCGGCTGCCGATAGCCATATATTTTTTGATTGTTTTCTTGATTGGGGGCCAACGGGGCCGATTCCTCATTCGGAGAGGAATCTTTAGTTGTTTTTGTGTTGAAAACATTGTTGATGTCGAACTGTGAATTGGTGAATGGTGGAGTGATGAACTGAGGTGAAGCCAAAACTGTCGGAGGGACGGAGTGCCACACGAGCTGGTGCCCGGGTGCAGTAAGTCTAGTACCTAAGTCCCAATCCAAAAGTCTTCCTCAAACCTGATACCTATTTTTCCTGTCAAAAACTAGACTTACAAGGAAACGACGGCGTCATCGTTCGCTCGGTAAGCAATTCGTTGCTGGGCCCTGTTTAAGTAGATTTTGGAAACAAGAATTTCTCGGCCGGAAACTTTCCGGAGCAGAATTCTCTCATTAAATTTATTTTATTTAGCTATAGTAAAGAGCACTACGAATCGTAGTCAAATGTTGTTCCGAGGCTGATCGACCATTTAGTTTTAGATTTTAAGATAACTTTAATTTGCTTCCACTGCGCTAAGATCAGCTTCGGAATCAAACATTTTTGGTAGCAGAGCGTGGTTGCTTTATTGCAACATAGTTAGCCGTAATTTAGTATTAAGCGTGTTTTTATATTACCCACATATTTTATTAATTTGGAAAATATTGTTTCGGTTTTTTTGTGACTGTATTGTTTGCCTAGTGAACGGTACCTTATCGGTAAGGTCTAGGCCAGTCAACTAACATTTATTTTGTGGTATTTGTTTATTGGTTTTCGTTTTATTAAGTCGAGTGTGTAAAAGTTGGTACCATGGCTCCTCGATCGCCAGGTATAAGGCTGCTATAAAGACAGAATTAAGGTGGTTTACTACCACAGCGGCAATGATCGGCCGCGAGGACCGGGAGGACGCGCTCTTGAAAAGTGCACTACAGGCAGATGAACGGGTTCGGGTTGTGTCGGAACACCTCACAGAGTGCCTCATGCTCCTTGAGGAAGCTCCTAACCCTGAAGATAAGGAGCTGGTTGAGGGCGATGTAAGCCAGTGCTTGGAGCTGGCACAGGACATTGCGCAGGCAGCTGCGGACATATCTAGGCGACGTGACGGAAAGGAAAAGCCATTCCGTGGTAAAGTGGGACAAGGATTACAGGTGCCTCTTCCGCCTGTTACGGTTCCAGTCTTTGCAGGCGATTACGCCGACTGGCCGGCGTTTGAGGACCTGTATAGCAGTGTGGTCCACACACGGACGGACATAACGCCGGCGTACAAGATGGCTCAGCTGATGTCCAGGCTACATGGAGAGCCTCATGAATTGCTGACGCATTTGGCTGTCTCGGATAGCAATTATGAGGTGGCGTGGAAGATCCTTACCGACCGGTATCGAAACAAGCGCCTGATTGTAGACAGGCTGTTAGACCAGTGGCTGTCAATACCAACCATAACGCGAGGTACGGACCTCCGCGAGAAAATCTTCCACCCAGTCAGTGTCGCGGTCAGCGCACTAGAGCGACAGGGTTTGCCAGTGGCGGGCTACGGTTATATCTTGGTCCACACAGTGCTTCGCCGCCTGCCGAGCGAAATGGTCGCTCGATTCGAGCAGCTACATGGGGCAAGTCCTCGGACCACCTCCCGACCTACGAGGATCTGAAGTCGTTCCTCGAGGCCGAAAGCAGGCGAGTGGACGTCCAGGCTGGTGAAGCCCCTCGCAAGGAGACCTCTGCCCTCGCCACCCGGAACGGCCGGGTGCACCGGCGCGAGGAGGCAACAGTGGGCAACCCAGGCGGTACAACACCGCATTGGAATCAGGGTGTGCCTACTGCAGGGAGACAGGCCACGGGGTGGCAGCGTGTCAGGAGTTTGCTGCGCAGCGGGTTCAGAGGAGACGGGGTGTGGCACAGCAGAGGCGTTGGTGTTTTCGGTGCCTGGGGCCGCATCAGGTGCGAGTGCCCTTCAAGCACCAACTGTAGGTACTGCCAGGGTGCACACCATCCGCTGCTCTGCATGAATCGCTCCGGAGGCGCCGGGGCAGCGCTGGATCGGATCAGCGAAGGAGCCTGCCCACAAAGGAGGGAGCAACGCTCCCCACCCCCTCCAAGGAGGAGCCCACCTCCGCATCGGTCACAGGGACAGGCAGGGGGACGTCAACAGACGGAGCCCACTTACCCAAGGACGTGGGGACAATCCCCACCACGGCAGCAGGTGCCGGATTGGGGAAGAGCGGCACAGGAACGTGGCCAAGGACACCCATCCCAGGTACGGGATTCAACGGGCGGGTGTCAGGGGAGCACTAGGCAGCCACCAGGGTACATGCAGTATTCTGCGGGCTTGAGCCACCTGGTTGGGTCTCAAGACCCACGCATGCCCCCGCCTATGCCTGAGTACCCGCGGCTACAGGCGCAACCTCGGTACGGACGTTTGCCGTCGGGGTACTATAGAACTCCAGCCATGGCCTTTATGGGCAGACCTCCCTACCAGCAGGAGTGGGACCCATACACAGGTTTGGGTAGTGAGGGGATACCCCCGCGGGACGCGGCCTCACCGCGTTTAGATTCCCGCTAGGTAATCGCCGCCTACTCATCAGCTTCGGCTCCCCGTCCAATCACGGTACTTTTGCCAACGGCTAAGATTTGGGTATGGGGATACGGTGGCCGGACCATTCAAGTAAGAGCCCTACTGGATACAGGGGCTCAGGGATGTATTGTATCGAGTAAGCTGGTGAGTAGGCTAGGCCTAAATGTACGGCCAAGTGAGGATGAAGCTGTAGGCATCGGGGCCTAAATGTGCCTGACATTCGGGGTCAGACGAACTTTGAGTTCGCATTAGGTAGCACATGTACAGGGTCAGCTATCAAGTCTCAGCCGTGGTGCTAGATGAAGTGGTTGGGAAACTCCTCAGGTTAGGTTACCACCAACGGTAAGAGGGTTAACCACAGGGTTGGAGTTAGCTGATCCTGATTTTGATACTCCTGGTACGGTGGACGTACTTCTCGGGTCAGACGTCCTCGGGAGATTATGGTGCGGTAGGAAGAAGGTACTCCAGGAAGCTGGTTTGGTGGCCGTAGATACCACAGGGGTATGTTGTTTTCGGCCCAGTTTGGAGACCTCAGGACCTACCAGAAGGGGATCCGGTCCTCTATGGTAGTGTGCTGTCAGAGGTGCTGCAGAGGTTTTGGGAGTCTGAAGAGCCGCCCACGGCGGACAGACGGAAGCCAGAGGATGACGAGTGCGAGTTGTTCTATCAATACAACACTGCGAGATGCCCGTCAGGCAGATTCGTGACCAGGCTACCTTTTCTCCCAAACCGCCCCGCTTTAGGTAGTTCGCGACAGCTCGCGGAACGGAGACTACTCGGAATGGAGCGGAAGATGAGGCGAGACCCAGCACTTCGGCAGAAGTATATAGAATTCATGCGGGAATATATTCAATTGGGCCACATGTCGGTGTCCAGCCTGGATTGGAGGTGTGTCGAGCATTATTACATTCCACACCTGGCTGTCTTGAAGTCACCTGAGGCGAAAATACGGGTGGTGTTTGACGGTTCTGCTCCTACCTCGAATGGTGTGTCTGTGAACCAATGTTTGCACGCGGGTCCTAAATTGAACCGGGACATTGTGGACATTCTCACAGACTTTCGGTTACACCAGGTAGCGTTCGTCGCAGACGTCAAAATGATGTTTCGCCAAACCATGATACATCCGGATGACCGTCGGTATCAGCTGATTTTGTGGCGTGAGAGCCCAGATGAGCCGATGGTCACATACGAACTTAACACGGTGACGTATGGACTTAAGCCAAGTCCGTATTTGGCAGTACGTACGCTGCGAGTTGGCCGCACAGGAAAGGGTAAGATATCCTCGAGCAGCAGCAGTACTGGATCGCGACGTCTACGTGGACGATATCTGCACGGGTGCTGATAGCGTGGAGCAGGCGCTAATTCTACGAGACGAGTTGATCGCGATCATGGGTTCAGGAGGTTACGAGTTGCGGAAATGGTTGTCCAGTTGCCCAGAGCTCCTGGCCGGTTTGTCAGGCGAGTTCCATCAGGACCCGCACCTCTTTGAGAACCCGGACAATCCAAACACGTTGGGCATCCTCGGGGTGCAATATAGGCCAACGCATGACGTATTCACGTACAAGATCGAGCCCGACCTTTTGGAGAAAACTTGGACTAAGCGGTCGGTACTGTCGACAATCGCTAGAACGTTCGATCCTAGCGGATGGATCGCCCCGGTTACGTTCATGGCGAAGTGCTTTTACAAAGGTTGTGGCTAGCCAACTTAGGATGGGACGACCAACTCTCCGGAGAGTTGTTGAAGGATTGGCTCAAGTTTGTGACCACCTTACCAGGGATTGTGCACATCGCGATACCCCGCAAGTTAGTCCCATCGGTGGGATGTAAGGCTACCCTACATGGGTTTTGTGACGCCTCGGAGCGAGGGTACGCGGCAGCTGTATACCTTCGGACAGCAAGTTCAACGGGAACTGTGCACGTGCGTCTGGTTATGGCCAAAAGTAAGGTGGCACCAGTCAGAACTAGATGGACCATCCCCAAATTGGAATTGGCAGGGCAGCTCTTCTAGCGCGCTTGCTAAATCATGTAACCTGCAATCTGCGTGGTACCATCAACTTGGATGAAACGGTGTACGCGTGGACTGACAGTCGGATAGTTCTGTGCTGGTTGCAGACGTCGGTACATACACTTGAGGTTTTCGTGGCAAATCGGGTGTCACAGATTACGGGGTCGGAAACTCCGTTAGTGTGGAGGCACGTACCGGGAGAATGGAACCCAGCGGACTGCGCTTCGCGCGGGTGCAGGGCCCCTGATTTGGTGAGTCACCCACTGTGGTGGGGACCTCAATGGCTGACTGAGTCGCCGCAGGAATGGCCATTCAACGAGTGCAGGGCGCCGCTTGGGCCACCTGATCGAGGTTTGCGAGTGAACGTGGGGCAACTCGTACCGAAGCCTAACCCAGCTTTCTTGCTGGAACGGTATAGCTCCCTCGACAAACTCCTTGGGGTGACAGGTTGGATCAAACGGTTCGTGAACAACTGCAGGAAGCCTCAAGCAGAACGGAACTTTGCACCAGTCCTCTCGCCTGCGGAACGGAATGCGGCTCTATGCTCATTAGTTAGAGTCGTCCAGGCGGAACATTTCGAAGAGGAGGTCAGGCTGCTCAGGGATGGACGTGGAAAGCTGAAGGGAGGAATTGTGCGCCTCAACCCATTCCTGGATGAGCAAGGTATGCTCAGGGTTGGAGGCAGACTTCGGAACGCTAGCCTGCCCTTTTCGGCTCGGCATCCACTGTTACTTTCAAAAAGGGGACCCTTAGTTGAGCTCTTAGTCAGGGATCGTCATGAGAAAAACTCGCACGCGGGCTGTAATGCGCTATTGGCCATTCTACAGCGCGAGTTTTGGATCTTATCGGGACGACGAACGGTACGTAGCGTTGTGTTTAGGTGCTTGCCTTGTTACCGCTTGAAGGCAGCCACAATGCAGCCACAGATGGGAGATCTTCCACCGGACCGGGTGACGGAGGCCTGGACGTTTGCAGGTGTGGGAACGGATTTTGCAGGCCCTTTCATGGTAAAGGCATCACGCCTACGGAACGCAAAGTCTATCAAGGCGTACTTGTGCGTGTTCGTGTGCCTAGCCACCAAGGCCGTCCACTTGGAGCTCGTGGCCGACCTATCTACGGAGGCCTTTTGGCAGCGCTGGAGAGATTTACGTCGCGACGAGGGCGACCAGCGCTGATCAGGTCGGATTGTGGTACCAACTTTAAGGGTGCTGATCGGTGTATGAAAGAAATTGTAACGTTCTTACGGGAGAACGAAGAAGCCATCAGCACGGGCCTCTCCCGTCAGGGCATTGCCTGGGTGTTCGATCCACCAGCGTGCCCTCACTGGGGTGGTATTTTTGAAGCGGTTGTAAAGTCCGCTAAGACGCATTTGTTGCGCGTTGTAGGGTTAACAATTTTGACTTTCGAGGAGCTGGCGACCGTGTTTTGTAAAATTGAGGCTGTACTCAATTCGCGTCCTTTGTGTCCGCTCAGCTCAGACCCAAATGATTTAGAGGCCCTGACGCCAGGGCATTTCTTAATTGGCCGCCCACTTAACGCCTTGCCGGAATATCCCTATACGGAGGTGAATAGCAATCGTTTGTCGCGTTATCAGTTGTTGCAGCAAATGACTCAAAACTTTTGGAAGCGTTGGTCGCTTGAGTACTTGCACATTCTGCAGCAACGCCTTAAGTGGACGGACAGGACTGAACCCCCCTGCATTGGGGATCTCGTTCTGGTTAAGGATGCCAACCTACCGCCACTGCGTTGGCGCCGGGGGCGCATTCTCAACCTGTTTCCGGGTAGTGATGGCACTCCTCGAGTTGCAGAAGTTCAGGTGGGGGATTCAGTCCTTAAGCGAGCAGTAGCTACATTATCACGCCTGCCATGCATAGAGCGGACCGATGGGTCGGTCCGGGGCGGGTGAATGTTTAGTTTTCGTATAAAATGGGCGCGCGGTGTTGGCAACACTGCTCTGTCATCTTGTCTCGTCCTCTGCCGTCGCCCGCATCGTGGATGCGAAGTTTAATTATAAATAAGTAATTTAGTGTGCTTTCGGTTTTCTCGTGTGGTTTTCCCTGTTCGGTGGGGAAGTGAACCAAGTGATTTTTGGTTCCGGCTTTTTGATTGAGGCCAACGTGGTCGCCGGTAACATAACCTCACTTTGAGTCGTCGCTCGAGTCGCGGCTGCCGATAGCCATATATTTTTTGATTGTTTTCTTGATTGGGGGCCAACGGGGCCGATTCCTCATTCGGAGAGGAATCTTTAGTTGTTTTTGTGTTGAAAACATTGTTGATGTCGAACTGTGAAATGGTGAATGGTGGAGTGATGAACTGAGGTGAAGCCAAAACTGTCGGAGGGACGGAGTGCCACACGAGCTGGTGCCCGGGTGCAGTAAGTCTAGTACCTAAGTCCCAATCCAAAAGTCTTCCTCAAACCTGATACCTATTTTTCCTGTCAAAAACTAGACTTACAAGGAAACGACGGCGTCATCGTTCGCTCGGTAAGCAATTCGTTGCTGGGCCCTGTTTAAGTAGATTTTGGAAACAAGAATTTCTCGGCCGGAAACTTTCCGGAGCAGAATTCTCTCATTAAATTTATTTTATTTAGCTATAGTAAAGAGCACTACGAATCGTAGTCAAATGTTGTTCCGAGGCTGATCGACCATTTAGTTTTAGATTTTAAGATAACTTTAATTTGCTTCCACTGCGCTAAGATCAGCTTCGGAATCAAACAGCGTGTCGGGCACTCTACTTGGTAGAAAGTGTGACGAAACGGACCAAGAGCGTGTCGGGCACTCTACTTGGTAGAAAGTGTGACGAAACGGACCAAGAGCGTGTCGGGCACGCTAGTAGGTAGAAAGTGTGACGAAACGGACCAAGAGCGTGTCGGGCACTCTACTTGGTAGAAAGTGTGACGAAACGGACCAAGAGCGTGTCGGGCACTCTACTTGGTAGAAAGTGTGACGAAACGGACCAAGAGCGTGTCGGGCACGCTAGTAGGTAGAAAGTGTGACGAAACGGACCAAGAGCGTGTCGGGCACTCTACTTGGTAGAAAGTGTGACGAAACGGACCAAGAGCGTGTCGGGCACTCTACTTGGTAGAAAGTGTGACGAAACGGACCAAGAGCGTGTCGGGCACTCTACTTGGTAGGAAGTGTGACGAAACGGACCAAGAGCGTGTCGGGCACGCTAGTAGGTAGAAAGTGTGACGAAACGGACCAAGAGCGTGTCGGGCACTCTACTTGGTAAACACATCAAAATTATCAATACCGGAATCCCGTATTGTAATTAGAGTTACACGAGTTCCGCGTAACACGGCAGAATAGGTATTAAGTATGTCAAATAAGCTGCATTAAGTGTTTTCAAACGCAGTTTTCAAAAATTTTCAAACAATGCTATTTTAAGGATCACTAGTGGCTTTAGAAAATCTCGGGGTTGTTAAAACTCGAGAACACTTCGTTAGCGCGTTTTAAAATACTTGTGGCGCCATCTCACGGTCGCGTCAAACAACTGGCACAGATCAGGTCAAAATGCGCTTCTTTTTACCCGACTGCCTCAGAAGGAAGAGTAAGTAGGTATGATTTTCGGGAATATATATGTAAATGTAACTCTTTGATTATTGTTAATCAAAGATGTAACTATATGATCCTTCGAGCCGGCAAGCTTACTGTGCCCTCACCTTATTAATTGCCCAGTACAACTACAACATCTCATCTCTTGCTCATTCGACCTACTTGTAAGAGAGAGACAACAACAACGTAGAGTTCTGTGCATATAACCTCTATTGATATTATGTTCCTAAGGTAGATCTTATGAATATAACCTCTATACATATTTATGTTATGTATGTGGGTATATGAGTTATTTTTAGAGTCGTCTTATCAGAGTGAATGAATACCGGATCAATTTTTTCAATACCGAGATCCCGGTATTACGGTATTATTGGAACGTTTTACTCGGAGGACGTGAGTCATAAAAAAAAAAAGTAATGTTTTATGCAACTTTTTATCACAAAGCAATAAAAAAATGTCCACTGTAGAAATAAAGTCGTCGAAAGTATTTTCGTATGAAAACACTAGATGGCGCTAGTAGTTTTTTAAAACGCGGTAATGAAATGTTTTCTGCGATATGATAAAGGTGTTGGGTGCATAGTGTTCGCCACGCGGACACGTTCGCCTCGCGAAAACTTAGAACTTAGAACTTAAAAATTAAAAATTAGAACTGGAAAACCGAACCGCCTACGGTACGGTACTTAGTAGGTAGTAGTAGGTACCATGTGTGGGGTGTCGTTTGAAAGAGGGACTCGAGCCGCGTTCGATGGTACAACACTTACGGCGATCGGTGACGACATGTCGCGCAACATTGTACAACATTGTATGTGCTGCCGATAGTACCCAGCGTGGGTGCCGGCCGAGATTGTTCCCAGTTTGGTTACGTCCATTTCAGCTTTGTAGCTCGACACACTTTAGAACCCAAATGTCACTTTGAACGACACATGTCATTAACCTAAACTCGAGCGAACTAACTTCGAGTGACCTACTTGTTCCTGTCCTACAGTGTCCAGTACGGTTCGGGTGGTTTTTTTTTTTAATTCGTTATCAAGTCCGTTTTTAATAATTTATCCAGTATGAGGACAGCATATATTACATAAATCAATAAAAATATCTGTGTGTTGCGTGACCGTTACGGTGTAATAATTAAAATCAAGTTAAGTGAGGCCAGCTTAAACTGGTCTCTCGTAGTGTTTGTATGAAAAGACCAGAGTAATAGGGTGAATGATCCCTTGCTTGCTTGGGATAGGTTCATGTGCTGCCGATAGTACCCAGTTTGGTTCCCAGTTGAGATTGTTCCCAGTTTGTTTCGTTGAAATTGTTCCTAGTTTGGTTGGATGAGATTCGGGCCTAGCGGGCCCCATGTGTGGGGTGTCGTTTGAAAGAGGAACTCGAGCCGCGTTCGATAGTACCTACATCACTTACGGCGATCGGTGACGACATGATGCGCAACATTTGAACGATGTTGCGCAACATTGTATATGGCACACGTATATGTAGGTATAGCAAACTGTTAGAAATCGCACCAGAGTCCAACATAATTATAGAGGTCCTCCATACAGTCAGTAAGTGAGGCCAGCTAAAACTGGTCTCTTGTAGTTTTTGTATGAAAGTGAGGCCAACTAAAACTGGTCTCTCGTAGTGTTTGTATGAAAGTGAGGATGAGATTGTTCCTAGTTTGGTTAGTTGAGATTGTTCCTAGTTTGGTTGGATGAGATTGTTCCTAGTTTGGTTGGATGAGGTAGAAAGTGTGACGAAACGGACCAAGAGCGTGTCGGGCACGCTAGTAGGTAGAAAGTGTGACGAAACGGACCAAGAGCGTGTCGGGCACTCTACTTGGTAGAAAGTGTGACGAAACGGACCAAGAGCGTGTCGGGCACTCTACTTGGTAGAAAGTGTGACGAAACGGACCAAGAGCGTGTCGGGCACTCTACTTGTTAGAAAGTGTGACGAAACGGACCAAGAGCGTGTCGGGCACTCTACTTGGTAGAAAGTGTGACGAAACGGACCAAGAGCGTGTCGGGCACTCTACTTGGTAGGAAGTGTGACGAAACGGACCAAGAGCGTGTCGGGCACGCTAGTAGGTAGAAAGTGTGACGAAACGGACCAAGAGCGTGTCGGGCACTCTACTTGGTAAACACATCAAAATTATCAATACCGGAATCCCGTATTGTAATTAGAGTTACACGAGTTCCGCGTAACACGGCAGAATAGGTATTAAGTATGTCAAATAAGCTGCATTAAGTGTTTTCAAACGCAGTTTTCAAAAATTTTCAAACAATGCTATTTTAAGGGATCACTAGTGGCTTTAGAAAATCTCGGGGTTGTTAAAACTCGAGAACACTTCGTTAGCGCGTTTTAAAATACTTGTGGCGCCATCTCACGGTCGCGTCAAACAACTGACACAGATCAGGTCAAATGCGCTTCTTTTTACCCGACTGCCTCAGAAGGAAGAGTAAGTAGGTATGATTTTCGGGAATATATATGTAAATGTAACTCTTTGATTATTGTTAATCAAAGATGTAACTATATGATCCTTCGAGCCGGCAAGCTTACTGTGCCCTCACCTTATTAATTGCCCAGTACAACTACAACATCTCATCTCTTGCTCATTCGACCTACTTGTAAGAGAGAGACAACAACAACGTAGAGTTCTGTGCATATAACCTCTATTGATATTATGTTCCTAAGGTAGATCTTATGAATATAACCTCTATACATATTTATGTTATGTATGTGGGTATATGAGTTATTTTTAGAGTCGTCTTATCAGAGTGAATGAATACCGGATCAATTTTTCAATACCGAGATCCCGGTATTACGGTATTATTGGAACGTTTTACTCGGAGGACGTGAGTCATAAAAAAAAAGTAATGTTTTATGCAACTTTTTATCACAAAGCAATAAAAAAATGTCCACTGTAGAAATAAAGTCACATTTAGAAATAAAGTCGTCGAAAGTATTTTCGTATGAAAACACTAGATGGCGCTAGTAATTTTTTAAAACGCGGTAATGAAATGTTTTCTGCGATATGATAAAGGTGTTGGGTGCATAGTGTTCGCCACGCGGACACGTTCGCCTCGCGAAAACTTAGAACTTAGAACTTAAAAATTAAAAATTAGAACTGGAAAACCGAACCGCCTACGGTACGGTACTTAGTAGGTAGTAGTAGGTACCATGTGTGGGGTGTCGTTTGAAAGAGGGACTCGAGCCGCGTTCGATGGTACAACACTTACGGCGATCGGTGACGACATGTCGCGCAACATTGTACAACATTGTATGTGC
Organism: Phthorimaea operculella; assembly: GCA_024500475.1. Classification (NCBI taxonomy): domain Eukaryota; kingdom Metazoa; phylum Arthropoda; class Insecta; order Lepidoptera; family Gelechiidae; genus Phthorimaea; species Phthorimaea operculella. The sequence goes on along the minus strand of JANFCV010000228.1, from coordinate 89,798 downwards.
TGCCGATAGTACCCAGCGTGGGTGCCGGCCGAGATTGTTCCCAGTTTGGTTACGTCCATTTCAGCTTTGTAGCTCGACACACTTTAGAACCCAAATGTCACTTTGAACGACACATGTCATTAACCTAAACTCGAGCGAACTAACTTCGAGTGACCTACTTGTTCCTGTCCTACAGTGTCCAGTACGGTTCGGGTGGTTTTTTTAATTCGTTATCAAGTCCGTTTTAATAATTTATCCAGTATGAGGACAGCATATATTACATAAATCAATAAAAATATCTGTGTGTTGCGTGACCGTTACGGTGTAATAATTAAAATCAAGTTAAGTGAGGCCAGCTTAAACTGGTCTCTCGTAGTGTTTGTATGAAAAGACCAGAGTAATAGGGTGAGTGATCCTTGCTTGCTTGGGATAGGTTCATGTGCTGCCGATAGTACCCAGTTTGGTTCCCAGTTGAGATTGTTCCCAGTTTGTTTCGTTGAAATTGTTCCTAGTTTGGTTGGATGAGATTCGGGCCTAGCGGGCCCCATGTGTGGGGTGTCGTTTGAAAGAGGAACTCGAGCCGCGTTCGATAGTACCTACATCACTTACGGCGATCGGTGACGACATGATGCGCAACATTTGAACGATGTTGCGCAACATTGTATATGGCACACGTATATGTAGGTATAGCAAACTGTTAGAAATCGCACCAGAGTCCAACATAATTATAGAGGTCCTCCATACAGTCAGTAAGTGAGGCCAGCTAAAACTGGTCTCTTGTAGTTTTGTATGAAAGTGAGGCCAACTAAAACTGGTCTCTCGTAGTGTTTGTATGAAAGTGAGGATGAGATTGTTCCTAGTTTGGTTAGTTGAGATTGTTCCTAGTTTGGTTGGATGAGATTGTTCCTAGTTTGGTTGGATGAGGTAGAAAGTGTGACGAAACGGACCAAGAGCGTGTCGGGCACGCTAGTAGGTAGAAAGTGTGACGAAACGGACCAAGAGCGTGTCGGGCACTCTACTTGGTAGAAAGTGTGACGAAACGGACCAAGAGCGTGTCGGGCACTCTACTTGGTAGAAAGTGTGACGAAACGGACCAAGAGCGTGTCGGGCACTCTACTTGTTAGAAAGTGTGACGAAACGGACCAAGAGCGTGTCGGGCACTCTACTTGGTAGAAAGTGTGACGAAACGGACCAAGAGCGTGTCGGGCACTCTACTTGGTAGGAAGTGTGACGAAACGGACCAAGAGCGTGTCGGGCACGCTAGTAGGTAGAAAGTGTGACGAAACGGACCAAGAGCGTGTCGGGCACTCTACTTGGTAAACACATCAAAATTATCAATACCGGAATCCCGTATTGTAATTAGAGTTACACGAGTTCCGCGTAACACGGCAGAAAAGGTATTAAGTATGTCAAATAAGCTGCATTAAGTGTTTTCAAACGCAGTTTTCAAAAATTTTCAAACAATGCTATTTTAAGGGATCACTAGTGGCTTTAGAAAATCTCGGGGTTGTTAAAACTCGAGAACACTTCGTTAGCGCGTTTTAAAATACTTGTGGCGCCATCTCACGGTCGCGTCAAACAACTGACACAGATCAGGTCAAATGCGCTTTTTACCCGACTGCCTCAGAAGGAAGAGTAAGTAGGTATGATTTTCGGGAATATATATGTAAATGTAACTCTTTGATTATTGTTAATCAAAGATGTAACTATATGATCCTTCGAGCCGGCAAGCTTACTGTGCCCTCACCTTATTAATTGCCCAGTACAACTACAACATCTCATCTCTTGCTCATTCGACCTACTTGTAAGAGAGAGACAACAACAACGTAGAGTTCTGTGCATATAACCTCTATTGATATTATGTTCCTAAGGTAGATCTTATGAATATAACCTCTATACATATTTATGTTATGTATGTGGGTATATGAGTTATTTTTAGAGTCGTCTTATCAGAGTGAATGAATACCGGATCAATTTTTTCAATACCGAGATCCCGGTATTACGGTATTATTGGAACGTTTTACTCGGAGGACGTGAGTCATAAAAAAAAAGTAATGTTTTATGCAACTTTTTATCACAAAGCAATAAAAAAATGTCCACTGTAGAAATAAAGTCACATTTAGAAATAAAGTCGTCGAAAGTATTTTCGTATGAAAACACTAGATGGCGCTAGTAATTTTTTAAAACGCGGTAATGAAATGTTTTCTGCGATATGATAAAGGTGTTGGGTGCATAGTGTTCGCCACGCGGACACGTTCGCCTCGCGAAAACTTAGAACTTAGAACTTAAAAATTAAAAATTAGAACTGGAAAACCGAACCGCCTACGGTACGGTACTTAGTAGGTAGTAGTAGGTACCATGTGTGGGGTGTCGTTTGAAAGAGGGACTCGAGCCGCGTTCGATGGTACAACACTTACGGCGATCGGTGACGACATGTCGCGCAACATTGTACAACATTGTATGTGCTGCCGATAGTACCCAGCGTGGGTGCCGGCCGAGATTGTTCCCAGTTTGGTTACGTCCATTTCAGCTTTGTAGCTCGACACACTTTAGAACCCAAATGTCACTTTGAACGACACATGTCATTAACCTAAACTCGAGCGAACTAACTTCGAGTGACCTACTTGTTCCTGTCCTACAGTGTCCAGTACGGTTCGGGTGTTTTTTTTTTTAATTCGTTATCAAGTCCGTTTTTAATAATTTATCCAGTATGAGGACAGCATATATTACATAAATCAATAAAAATATCTGTGTGTTGCGTGACCGTTACGGTGTAATAATTAAAATCAAGTTAAGTGAGGCCAGCTTAAACTGGTCTCTCGTAGTGTTTGTATGAAAAGACCAGAGTAATAGGGTGAGTGATCCCTTGCTTGCTTGGGATAGGTTCATGTGCTGCCGATAGTACCCAGTTTGGTTCCCAGTTGAGATTGTTCCCAGTTTGTTTCGTTGAAATTGTTCCTAGTTTGGTTGGATGAGATTCGGGCCTAGCGGGCCCCATGTGTGGTGTCGTTTGAAAGAGGAACTCGAGCCGCGTTCGATAGTACCTACATCACTTACGGCGATCGGTGACGACATGATGCGCAACATTTGAACGATGTTGCGCAACATTGTATATGGCACACGTATATGTAGGTATAGCAAACTGTTAGAAATCGCACCAGAGTCCAACATAATTATAGAGGTCCTCCATACAGTCAGTAAGTGAGGCCAGCTAAAACTGGTCTCTTGTAGTTTTGTATGAAAGTGAGGCCAACTAAAACTGGTCTCTCGTAGTGTTTGTATGAAAGTGAGGATGAGATTGTTCCTAGTTTGGTTAGTTGAGATTGTTCCTAGTTTGGTTGGATGAGATTGTTCCTAGTTTGGTTGGATGAGGTAGAAAGTGGGTCAAATCGGACCAAGAGCGTGTCGGGCACTCTACTTGGTAGAAAGTGTGACGAAACGGACCAAGAGCGTGTCGGGCACTCTACTTGGTGGAAAGTGTGACGAAACGGACCAAGAGCGTGTCGGGCACTCTACTTGGTAGAAAGTGTGACGAAACGGACCAAGAGCGTGTCGGGCACTCTACTTGGTAGAAAGTGTGACGAAACGGACCAAGAGCGTGTCGGGCACTCTACTTGGTAGAAAGTGTGACGAAACGGACCAAGAGCGTGTCGGGCACTCTACTTGGTAGAAAGTGTGACGAAACGGACCAAGAGCGTGTCGGGCACTCTACTTGGTAGAAAGTGTGACGAAACGGACCAAGAGCGTGTCGGGCACTCTACTTGGTAGGAAGTGTGACGAAACGGACCAAGAGCGTGTCGGGCACGCTAGTAGGTAGAAAGTGTGACGAAACGGACCAAGAGCGTGTCGGGCACGCTAGTAGGTAGAAAGTGTGACGAAACGGACCAAGAGCGTGTCGGGCACGCTAGTAGGTAGAAAATGTGACGAAACGGACCAAGAGCGTGTCGGGCACTCTACTTGGTAGAAAGTGTGACGAAACGGACCAAGAGCGTGTCGGGCACGCTAGTAGGTAGAAAGTGTGACGAAACGGACCAAGAGCGTGTCGGGCACTCTACTTGGAAGAAAGTGTGACGAAACGGACCAAGAGCGTGTCGGGCACTCTACTTGGTAGAAAGTGTGACGAAACGGACCAAGAGCGTGTCGGGCACTCTACTTGGTAGAAAGTGTGACGAAACGGACCAAGAGCGTGTCGGGCACTCTACTTGGTAGAAAGTGTGACGAAACGGACCAAGAGCGTGTCGGGCACTCTACTTGGTAGGAAGTGTGACGAAACGGACCAAGAGCGTGTCGGGCACGCTAGTAGGTAGAAAGTGTGACGAAACGGACCAAGAGCGTGTCGGGCACTCTACTTGGTAAACACATCAAAATTATCAATACCGGAATCCGTATTGTAATTAGAGTTACACGAGTTCCGCGTAACACGGCAGAATAGGTATTAAGTATGTCAAATAAGCTGCATTAAGTGTTTTCAAACGCAGTTTTCAAAAATTTTCAAACAATGCTATTTTAAGGGATCACTAGTGGCTTTAGAAAATCTCGGGGTTGTTAAAACTCGAGAACACTTCGTTAGCGCGTTTTAAAATACTTGTGGCGCCATCTCGCGGTCGCGTCAAACAACTGACACAGATCAGGTCAAATGCGCTTCTTTTTACCCGACTGCCTCAGAAGGAAGAGTAAGTAGGTATGATTTTCGGATATATATGTAAATGTAACTCTTTGATTATTGTTAATCAAAGATGTAACTATATGATCCTTCGAGCCGGCAAGCTTACTGTGCCCTCACCTTATTAATTGCCCAGTACAACTACAACATCTAATCTCTTGCTCATTCGACCTACTTGTAAGAGAGAGACAACAACAACGTAGAGATCTGTGCATATAACCTCTATTGATATTATGTTCCTAAGGTAGATCTTATGAATATAACCTCTATACATATTTATGTTATGTATGTGGGTATATGAGTTATTTTTAGAGTCGTCTTATCAGAGTGAATGAATACCGGATCAATTTTTTCAATACCGAGATCCCGGTATTACGGTATTATTGGAACGTTTTACTCGGAGGACGTGAGTCATAAAAAAAAAAGTAATGTTTTATGCAACTTTTTATCACAAAGCAATAAAAAAATGTCCACTGTAGAAATAAAGTCGTCGAAAGTATTTTCGTATGAAAACACTAGATGGCGCTAGTAGTTTTTTAAAACGCGGTAATGAAATGTTTTCTGCGATATGATAAAGGTGTTGGGTGCATAGTGTTCGCCACGCGGACACGTTCGCCTCGCGAAAACTTAGAACTTAGAACTTAAAACTTAAAAATAAAAAATTAGAACTGGAAAACCGAACCGCCTACGGTACGGTACTTAGTAGGTAGTAGTAGGTACCATGTGTGGGGTGTCGTTTGAAAGAGGGACTCGAGCCGCGTTCGATGGTACAACACTTACGGCGATCGGTGACGACATGTCGCGCAACATTGTACAACATTGTATGTGCTGCCGATAGTACCCAGCGTGGGTGCCGGCCGGCCGAGATTGTTCCCAGTTTGGTTACGTCCATTTCAGCTTTGTAGCTCGACACACTTTAGAACCCAAATGTCACTTTGAACGACACATGTCATTAACCTAAACTCGAGCGAACTAACTTCGAGTGACCTACTTGTTCCTGTCCTACAGTGTCCAGTACGGTTCGGGTGTTTTTTAATTCGTTATCAAGTCCGTTTTTAATAATTTATCCAGTATGAGGACAGCATATATTACATAAATCAATAAAAATATCTGTGTGTTGCGTGACCGTTACGGTGTAATAATTAAAATCAAGTTAAGTGAGGCCAGCTTAAACTGGTCTCTCGTAGTGTTTGTATGAAAAGACCAGAGTAATAGGGTGAGTGATCCCTTGCTTGCTTGGGATAGGTTCATGTGCTGCCGATAGTACCCAGTTTGGTTCCCAGTTGAGATTGTTCCCAGTTTGTTTCGTTGAAATTGTTCCTAGTTTGGTTGGATGAGATTCGGGCCTAGCGGGCCCCATGTGTGGGGTGTCGTTTGAAAGAGGAACTCGAGCCGCGTTCGATAGTACCTACATCACTTACGGCGATCGGTGACGACATGATGCGCAACATTTGAACGATGTTGCGCAACATTGTATATGGCACACGTATATGTAGGTATAGCAAACTGTTAGAAATCGCACCAGAGTCCAACATAATTATAGAGGTCCTCCATACAGTCAGTAAGTGAGGCCAGCTAAAACTGGTCTCTTGTAGTTTTTGTATGAAAGTGAGGCCAACTAAAACTGGTCTCTCGTAGTGTTTGTATGAAAGTGAGGATGAGATTGTTCCTAGTTTGGTTAGTTGAGATTGTTCCTAGTTTGGTTGGATGAGATTGTTCCTAGTTTGGTTGGATGAGGTAGAAAGTGGGTCAAATCGGACCAAGAGCGTGTCGGGCACTCTACTTGGTAGAAAGTGTGACGAAACGGACCAAGAGCGTGTCGGGCACGCTAGTAGGTAGAAAGTGTGACGAAACGGACCAAGAGCGTGTCGGGCACTCTACTTGGTAGAAAGTGTGACGAAACGGACCAAGAGCGTGTCGGGCACGCTAGTAGGTAGAAAGTGTGACGAAACGGACCAAGAGCGTGTCGGGCACTCTACTTGGTAGAAAGTGTGACGAAACGGACCAAGAGCGTGTCGGGCACTCTACTTGGTAGGAAGTGTGACGAAACGGACCAAGAGCGTGTCGGGCACGCTAGTAGGTAGAAAGTGTGACGAAACGGACCAAGAGCGTGTCGGGCACTCTACTTGGTAAACACATCAAAATTATCAATACCGGAATCCCGTATTGTAATTAGAGTTACACGAGTTCCGCGTAACACGGCAGAATTAAGTGTTTTCAAACGCAGTTTTCAAAAATTTTCAAACAATGCTATTTTAAGGGATCTGTTTAGTTTTCGTATAAAATGGGCGCGCGGTGCTGGCAACACTGCTCTGAGTGTCACGTCCTCTGCCGTCGCTCGCTAGCGTTGTTGAAGCGAATTTTAGTTAAGTGGTGTAAAATTAAGGTGTTTTGGCGGTTTTCTCGTGTGCTATTTGCCACAAGCCATGGCTTCCCTGTGCGGTGGGGAAGTGAACCAAGTGAATTTGGTTTCGGCTTTTTGATTGAGGCCAACGTGGTCGCCGGTAACGTAACCTCACTTTGAGTCGTCGCTCGCGTCGTGGCTGCTGATAGCTACGTATTTTCATTATAAATGATTGGAGGCCAACGGGGCCGATTTCTCATTCGGAGAGAAGTCTTTTAGTTATTTTGTGTTAAAAAACATTATGTGATGTCGAACTGTGAACTATAGTGCAAATTGGAGGAAAGGAGTTCTAGAACGAGCGGATGTTCCAGTGCTGTGAGTTTAGGTTATTCCCTATTCCTGCGCTCCTAAAATATCCTGAATACCTGATTCCTGTCATACTTAAACTCACAAAGAAACGGCGTCATCGTTTGCTCGGTAAGCAATTCGTTGCTGGGCCCTGTTTAAGTAGATTTTGGAAACAAGAATTTCTCGGCCGGAAACTTTCCGGAACAAAATTCTCTCATTAAATTTATTTTATTTAGCTATAGTAAAGAGCACTACGAATCGTAGTCAAATGTTGTTCGAGGCTGATCGACCATTTAGTTTTAGATTTTAAGATAACTTTAATTTGCTTCCACTGCGCTAAGATCAGCGGAATCAAACATTTTTGGTAGCAGAGCGTGGTTGCTTTATTGCAACATAGTTAGCCGTAATTTAGTATTAAGCGTGTTTTTATATTACCCACATATTTTATTATTTTTGGAAAATATTGTTTCGGTTTTTGTGACTGTATTGTTTGCCTAGTGAACGGTACCTTATCGGTAAGGTCTAGGCCAGTCAACTAACATTTGTTTTGTGGTATTTGTTTATTGTTTTTCGTTTTATTAAGTCGAGTGTGTAAAAGTTGGTACCATGGCTCCTCGATCGCCAGGTATAAGGCTGCTATAGGGTCAGGATTAAGGTGGTTTACTACCACAGCGGCAATGATCGGCCGCGAGGACCGGGAGGACGCGCTCTTGAAAAGTGCACAACAGGTAGATGAACGGGTTCGGTTTGTGTCGGATCAACTCACAGAGTGCCTCATTCTCCTTGAGGAGACTCCTAACCCTGAAGATCAGGAGCGGGTCGAGGCCGATGTAAGCCAGTGCTTGGAGCTGGCACAGGCATTGAGCAGGCAGCTGCGAACATAACTAGGCGACGTGACGGAAAGGAGAGCCATTCCGTGGTAAAGTGGGACAAGGATTACAGGTGCCTCTTCCGCCTGTTACGGTTCCAGTCTTTGCAGGCGATTACGCCGACTGGCCGGCGTTTGAGGACCTGTATAGCAGTGTGGTCCACACACGGACGGACATAACGCCGGCGTACAAGATGGCTCAGCTGATGTCCAGGCTACATGGAGAGCCTCATGAATTGCTGACGCATTTGGCTGTCTCGGATAGCAATTATGAGGTGGCGTGGAAGATCCTTACCGACCGGTATCGGAACAAGCGCCTGATTGTAGACAGGCTGTTAGACCAGTGGCTGTCAATACCAACCATAACGCGAGGTACGGACCTCCGCGAGAAAATCTTCCACCCAGTCAGTGTCGCGGTCAGCGCACTAGAGCGACAGGGTTTGCCAGTGGCGGGCTACGGTTATATCTTGGTCCACACAGTGCTTCGCCGCCTGCCGAGCGAAATGGTCGCTCGATTCGAGCAGCTCCATGGGGCAAGTCCTCGGACCACCTCCCGACCTACGAGGATCTGAAGTCGTTCCTCGAGGCCGAAAGCAGGCGAGTGGACGTCCAGGCTGGTGAAGCCCTCGCAAGGAGACCTCTGCCCCTCGCCACCCGGAACGGCCGGGTGCATCGGCGCGAGGAGGCAACAGTGGGCAACCCAGGCGGTACAACACCGCATTGGAATCAGGGTGTGCCTACTGCAGGGAGACAGGCCACGGGGTGGCAGCGTGTCAGGAGTTTGCTGCGCAGCGGGTTCAGAGGAGACGGGGTGTGGCACAGCAGAGGCGTTGGTGTTTTCGGTGCCTGGGGCCGCATCAGGTGCGAGTGCCCTTCAAGCACCAACTGTAGGTACTGCCAGGGTGCACACCATCCGCTGCTTTGCATGAATCGCTCCGGAGGCGCCGGGGCAGCGCTGGATCGGATCAGCGAAGGAGCCTGCCCACCAGGGAGGAGCAACGCTCCCACCCCTCAAGGAGGAGCCCACCTCCGCATCGGTCACAGGGACAGGCAGGGGACGTCAACAGACGGAGCCCACTTACCCAAGGACGTGGGGACGATCCCCACCACGGCAGCAGGTGCCGGATTGGGGAGGGCGGCACAGGAACGTGGCCAAGGACACCCATCCCAGGTACGGGATCAACGGGCGGGTGTCAGGGAGCACTAGGCAGCCACCAGGGTACATGCAGTATTCTGCGGGCTTGAGCCACCTGGTTGGGTCTCAAGACCACGCATGCCTCCGCCTATGCCTGAGTACCCGCGGCTACAGGCGCAACCTCGGTACGGACGTTTGCCGTCGGGGTACTATAGAACTCCAGCCATGGCCTTTATGGGCAGACCTCCCTACCAGCAGGAGTGGGACCCATACACAGGTTTGGGTAGTGAGGATACCCCGCGGGACGCGGCCTCACCGCGTTTAGATTCCCGCTAGGTAATCGCCGCCTACTCATCAGCTTCGGCTCCCCGTCCAATCACGGTACTTTTGCCAACGGCTAAGATTTGGGTATGGGGATACGGTGGCCGGACCATTCAAGTAAGAGCCCTACTGGATACAGGGGCTCAGGGATGTATTGTATCGAGTAAGCTGGTGAGTAGGCTAGGCCTAAATGTACGGCCAAGTGAGGATGAAGCTGTAGGCATCAGGGGCCTAAATGTGCCTGACATTCGGGGTCAGACGAACTTTGAGTTCACATTAGGTAGCACATGTACAGGGTCAGCTATCAAGTCTCAGCCGTGGTGCTAGATGAAGTGGTTGGGAAACTCCTCAGGTTAGGTTACCACCAACGGTAGAGGGTTAACCACAGGGTTGGAGTTAGCTGATCCTGATTTTGATACTCCTGGTACGGTGGACGTACTTCTCGGGTCAGACGTCCTCGGAGATTATGGTGCGGTAGGAAGAAGGTACTCCAGGAAACTGGTTTGGTGGCCGTAGATACCACAGGGGTATGTTGTTTTCGGCCCAGTTTGGAGACCTCAGGACCTACCAGAAGGGGATCCGGTCCTCTATGGTAGTGTGCTGTCAGAGGTGCTGCAGAGGTTTTGGGAGTCTGAAGAGCCGCCCACGGCGGACAGACGGAAGCCAGAGGATGACGAGTGCGAGTTGTTCTATCAATACAACACTGCGAGATGCTCGTCAGGCAGATTCGTGACCAGGCTACCTTTTCTCCCAAACCGCCCCGCTTTAGGTAGTTCGCGACAGCTCGCGGAACGGAGACTACTCGGAATGGAGCGGAAGATGAGGCGAGACCCAGCACTTCGGCAGAAGTATATAGAATTCATGCGGGAATATATTCAATTGGGCCACATGTCGGTGTCCAGCCTGGATTGGAGGTGTGTCGAGCATTATTACATTCCACACCTGGCTGTCTTGAAGTCACCTGAGGCGAAAATACGGGTGGTGTTTGACGGTTCTGCTCCTACCTCGAATGGTGTGTCTGTGAACCAATGTTTGCACGCGGGTCCTAAATTGAACCGGGACATTGTGGACATTCTCACAGACTTTCGGTTACACCAGGTAGCGTTCGTCGCAGACGTCAAAATGATGTTTCGCCAAACCATGATACATCCGGATGACCGTCGGTATCAGCTGATTTTGTGGCGTGAGAGCCCAGATGAGCCGATGGTTACATACGAACTTAACACGGTGACGTATGGACTTAAGCCAAGTCCGTATTTGGCAGTACGTACGCTGCGAGTTGGCCGCACAGGAAGGGTAAGATACCCTCGAGCCGCAGCAGTACTGGATCGCGACGTCTACGTGGACGATATCTGCACGGGTGCTGATAGCGTGGAGCAGGCGCTAATTCTACGAGACGAGCTGATCGCGATCATGGGTTCAGGAGGTTACGAGTTGCGGAAATGGTTGTCCAGTTGCCCAGAGCTCCTGGCTGGTTTGCCAGGCGAGTTCCATCAGGACCCGCACCTCTTTGAGAACCCGGACAATCCAAATACGTTGGGCATCCTCGGGGTGCAATATAGGCCAACGCATGACGTATTCACGTACAAGATCGAGCCCGACCTTTTGGAGAAAACTTGGACTAAGCGGTCGGTACTGTCGACAATCGCTAGAACGTTCGATCCTAACGGATGGATCGCCCCGGTTACGTTCATGGCGAAGTGCTTTTACAAAGGTTGTGGCTAGCCAACTTAGGATGGGACGACCAACTCTCCGGAGAGTTGTTGAAGGATTGGCTCAAGTTTGTGACCACCTTACCAGGGATTGTGCACATCGCGATACCCCGCAAGTTAGTCCCATCGGTGGGATGTAAGGCTACCCTACATGGGTTTTGTGACGCCTCGGAGCGAGGGTACGCGGCAGCTGTATACCTTCGGACAGCAAGTTCAACGGGAACTGTGCACGTGCGTCTGGTTATGGCCAAAAGTAAGGTGGCACCAGTCAGAACTAGATGGACCATCCCCAAATTGGAATTGGCAGGGCAGCTCTTCTAGCGCGCTTGCTAAATCATGTAACCTGCAATCTGCGTAGTACCATCAACTTGGATGAAACGGTGTACGCGTGGACTGACAGTCGGATAGTTCTGTGCTGGTTGCAGACGTCGGTACATACACTTGAGGTTTTCGTGGCAAATCGGGTGTCACAGATTACGGGGTCGGAAACTCCGTTAGTGTGGAGGCACGTACCGGGAGAATGGAACCCAGCGGACTGCGCTTCGCGCGGGTGCAGGGCCCCTGATTTGGTGAGTCACCCACTGTGGTGGGGACCTCAATGGCTGACTGAGTCGCCGCAGGAATGGCCATTCAACGAGTGCAGGGCGCCGCTTGGGCCACCTGATCGAGGTTTGCGAGTGAACGTGGGGCAACTCGTACCGAAGCCTAACCCAGCTTTCTTGCTGGAACGGTATAGCTCCTCGACAAACTTCTTGGGGTGACAGGTTGGATCAAGCGGTTCGTGAACAACTGCAGGAAGCCTCAAGCAGAACGGAACTTTACACCTGTCCTCTCGCCTGCGGAGCGGAATGCGGCTCTATGCTCATTGGTTAGAGTCGTCCAGGCGGAACATTTTGAAGAGGAGGTCAGGCTGCTCAGGGATGGACGTGGAAAGCTGAAGGGAGGAATTGTGCGCCTCAACCCATTCCTGGATGAGCAAGGTATGCTCAGGGTTGGAGGCAGACTTCGGAACGCTAGCCTGCCCTTTTCGGCTCGGCATCCACTGTTACTTCCAAAGGGGACCCTTAGTTGAGCTCTTAGTCAGGGATCGTCATGAGAAAAACTCGCACGCGGGCTGTAATGCGCTATTGGCCATTCTACAGCGCGAGTTTTGGATCTTATCGGGACGACGAACGGTACGTAGCGTTGTGTTTAGGTGCTTGCCTTGTTACCGCTTGAAGGCAGCCACAATGCAGCCACAGATGGGAGATCTTCCACCGGACCGGGTGACGGAGGCCTGGACGTTTGCAGGTGTGGGAACGGATTTTGCAGGCCCTTTCATGGTAAAGGCATCACGCCTACGGAACGCAAAGTCTATCAAGGCGTACTTGTGCGTGTTCGTGTGCCTAGCCACCAAGGCCGTCCACTTGGAGCTCGTGGCCGACCTATCTACGGAGGCCTTTTGGCAGCGCTGGAGAGATTTACGTCGCGACGAGGGCGACCAGCGCTGATCAGGTCGGATTGTGGTACCAACTTTAAGGGTGCTGATCGGTGTATGAAGGAAATTGTAACGTTCTTAAGGGAGAACGAAGAAGCCATCAGCACGGGCCTCTCCCGTCAGGGCATTGCCTGGGTGTTCGATCCACCAGCGTGCCCTCACTGGGGTGGTATTTTTGAAGCGGTTGTAAAGTCCGCTAAGACGCATTTGTTGCGCGTTGTAGGGTTAACAATTTTGACTTTCGAGGAGCTGGCGACCGTGTTTTGTAAAATTGAGGCTGTACTCAATTCGCGTCCTTTGTGTCCGCTCAGCTCAGACCCAAATGATTTAGAGGCCCTGACGCCAGGGCATTTCTTAATTGGCCGCCCACTTAACGCCTTGCCGGAATATCCCTATACGGAGGTGAATAGCAATCGTTTGTCGCGTTATCAGTTGTTGCAGCAAATGACTCAAAACTTTTGGAAGCGTTGGTCGCTTGAGTACTTGCACATTCTGCAGCAACGCCTTAAGTGGACGGACAGGACTGAACCCCCCTGCATTGGGGATCTCGTTCTGGTTAAGGATGCCAACCTACCGCCACTGCGTTGGCGCCGGGGGCGCATTCTCAACCTGTTTCCGGGTAGTGATGGCACTCCTCGAGTTGCAGAAGTTCAGGTGGGGGATTCAGTCCTTAAGCGAGCAGTAGCTACATTATCACGCCTGCCATGCATAGAGCGGACCGATGGGTCGGTCCGGGGCGGGTGAATGTTTAGTTTTCGTATAAAATGGGCGCGCGGTGCTGGCAACACTGCTCTGAGTGTCACGTCCTCTGCCGTCGCTCGCTAGCGTTGTTGAAGCGAATTTTAGTTAAGTGGTGTAAAATTAAGGTGTTTTGGCGGTTTCTCGTGTGCTGTTGCCACAAGCCATGGCTTCCCTGTGCGGTGGGGAAGTGAACCAAGTGAATTTGGTTTCGGCTTTTTGATTGAGGCCAACGTGGTCGCCGGTAACGTAACCTCACTTTGAGTCGTCGCTCGCGTCGTGGCTGCTGATAGCTACGTATTTTCATTATAAATGATTGGAGGCCAACGGGGCCGATTTCTCATTCGGAGAGAAGTCTTTTAGTTATTTTGTGTTAAAAAACATTATGTGATGTCGAACTGTGAACTATAGTGCAAATTGGAGGAAAGGAGTTCTAGAACGAGCGGATGTTCCAGTGCTGTGATTTTAGGTTATTCCCTATTCCTGCGCTCCTAAAATATCCTGAATACCTGATTCCTGTCATACTTAAACTCACAAAGAAACGGCGTCATCGTTTGCTCGGTAAGCAATTCGTTGCTGGGCCCTGTTTAAGTAGATTTTGGAAACAAGAATTTCTCGGCCGGAAACTTTCCGGAACAAAATTCTCTCATTAAATTTATTTTATTTAGCTATAGTAAAGAGCACTACGAATCGTAGTCAAATGTTGTTCCGAGGCTGATCGACCATTTAGTTTTAGATTTTAAGATAACTTTAATTTGCTTCCACTGCGCTAAGATCAGCTTCGGAATCAAACAGGATCACTAGTGGCTTTAGAAAATCTCGGGGTTGTTAAAACTCGAGAACACTTCGTTAGCGCGTTTTAAAATACTTGTGGCGCCATCTCACGGTCGCGTCAAACAACTGACACAGATCAGGTCAAAATGCGCTTCTTTTTACCCGACTGCCTCAGAAGGAAGAGTAAGTAGGTATGATTTTCGGGAATATATGTATGTAAATGTAACTCTTTGATTATTGTTAATCAAAGATGTAACTATATGATCCTTCGAGCCGGCAAGCTTACTGTGCCCTCACCTTATTAATTGCCCAGTACAACTACAACATCTCATCTCTTGCTCATTCGACCTACTTGTAAGAGAGAGACAACAACAACGTAGAGATCTGTGCATATAACCTCTATTGATATTATGTTCCTAAGGTAGATCTTATGAATATAACCTCTATACATATTTATGTTATGTATGTGGGTATATGAGTTATTTTTAGAGTCGTCTTATCAGAGTGAATGAATACCGGATCAATTTTTTACCGGATTATTGGAACGTTTTACTCGGAGGACGTGAGTCATAAAAAAAAAGTAATGTTTTATGCAACTTTTTATCACAAAGCAATAAAAAAATGTCCACTGTAGAAATAAAGTCGTCGAAAGTATTTTCGTATGAAAACACTAGATGGCGCTAGTAGTTTTTTAAAACGCGGTAATGAAATGTTTTCTGCGATATGATAAAGGTGTTGGGTGCATAGTGTTCGCCACGCGGACACGTTCGCCTCGCGAAAACTTAGAACTTAGAACTTCTTAAAAATTAAAAATTAGAACTGGAAAACCGAACCGCCTACGGTACGGTACTTAGTAGGTAGTAGTAGGTACCATGTGTGGGGTGTCGTTTGAAAGAGGGACTCGAGCCGCGTTCGATGGTACAACACTTACGGCGATCGGTGACGACATGTCGCGCAACATTGTACAACATTGTATGTGCTGCCGATAGTACCCAGCGTGGGTGCCGGCCGAGATTGTTCCCAGTTTGGTTACGTCCATTTCAGCTTTGTAGCTCGACACACTTTAGAACCCAAATGTCACTTTGAACGACACATGTCATTAACCTAAACTCGAGCGAACTAACTTCGAGTGACCTACTTGTTCCTGTCCTACAGTGTCCAGTACGGTTCGGGTGTTTTTTTTTTTAATTCGTTATCAAGTCCGTTTTTAATAATTTATCCAGTATGAGGACAGCATATATTACATAAATCAATAAAAATATCTGTGTGTTGCGTGACCGTTACGGTGTAATAATTAAAATCAAGTTAAGTGAGGCCAGCTTAAACTGGTCTCTCGTAGTGTTTGTATGAAAAGACCAGAGTAATAGGGTGAGTGATCCCTTGCTTGCTTGGGATAGGTTCATGTGCTGCCGATAGTACCCAGTTTGGTTCCCAGTTGAGATTGTTCCCAGTTTGTTTCGTTGAAATTGTTCCTAGTTTGGTTGGATGAGATTCGGGCCTAGCGGGCCCCATGTGTGAAGTGTCGTTTGAAAGAGGAACTCGAGCCGCGTTCGATAGTACCTACATCACTTACGGCGATCGGTGACGACATGATGCGCAACATTTGAACGATGTTGCGCAACATTGTATATGGCACACGTATATGTAGGTATAGCAAACTGTTAGAAATCGCACCAGAGTCCAACATAATTATAGAGGTCCTCCATACAGTCAGTAAGTGAGGCCAGCTAAAACTGGTCTCTTGTAGTTTTGTATGAAAGTGAGGCCAACTAAAACTGGTCTCTCGTAGTGTTTGTATGAAAGTGAGGATGAGATTGTTCCTAGTTTGGTTAGTTGAGATTGTTCCTAGTTTGGTTGGATGAGATTGTTCCTAGTTTGGTTGGATGAGGTAGAAAGTGGGTCAAATCGGACCAAGAGCGTGTCGGGCACTCTACTTGGTAGAAAGTGTGACGAAACGGACCAAGAGCGTGTCGGGCACTCTAGTAGGTAGAAAGTGTGACGAAACGGACCAAGAGCGTGTCGGGCACTCTACTTGGTAGAAAGTGTGACGAAACGGACCAAGAGCGTGTCGGGCACGCTAGTAGGTAGAAAGTGTGACGAAACGGACCAAGAGCGTGTCGGGCACTCTACTTGGTAGAAAGTGTGACGAAACGGACCAAGAGCGTGTCGGGCACTCTACTTGGTAGGAAGTGTGACGAAACGGACCAAGAGCGTGTCGGGCACGCTAGTAGGTAGAAAGTGTGACGAAACGGACCAAGAGCGTGTCGGGCACTCTACTTGGTAAACACATCAAAATTATCAATACCGGAATCCCGTATTGTAATTAGAGTTACACGAGTTCCGCGTAACACGGCAGAATTAAGTGTTTTCAAACGCAGTTTTCAAAAATTTTCAAACAATGCTATTTTAAGGGATCACTAGTGGCTTTAGAAAATCTCGGGGTTGTTAAAACTCGAGAACACTTCGTTAGCGCGTTTTAAAATACTTGTGGCGCCATCTCACGGTCGCGTCAAACAACTGACACAGATCAGGTCAAAATGCGCTTCTTTTTACCCGACTGCCTCAGAAGGAAGAGTAAGTAGGTATGATTTTCGGGAATATATGTATATGTAAATGTAACTCTTTGATTATTGTTAATCAAAGATGTAACTATATGATCCTTCGAGCCGGCAAGCTTACTGTGCCCTCACCTTATTAATTGCCCAGTACAACTACAACATCTCATCTCTTGCTCATTCGACCTACTTGTAAGAGAGACAACAACAACGTAGAGATCTGTGCATATAACCTCTATTGATATTATGTTCCTAAGGTAGATCTTATGAATATAACCTCTATACATATTTATGTTATGTATGTGGGTATATGAGTTATTTTTAGAGTCGTCTTATCAGAGTGAATGAATACCGGATCAATTTTTTACCGGATTATTGGAACGTTTTACTCGGAGGACGTGAGTCATAAAAAAAAAAAGTAATGTTTTATGCAACTTTTTATCACAAAGCAATAAAAAAATGTCCACTGTAGAAATAAAGTCGTCGAAAGTATTTTCGTATGAAAACACTAGATGGCGCTAGTAGTTTTTTAAAACGCGGTAATGAAATGTTTTCTGCGATATGATAAAGGTGTTGGGTGCATAGTGTTCGCCACGCGGACACGTTCGCCTCGCGAAAACTTAGAACTTAGAACTTAAAAATTAAAAATTAGAACTGGAAAACCGTAGTAGGTACGGTACTTAGTAGGTAGTAGTAGGTACCATGTGTGGGGTGTCGTTTGAAAGAGGGACTCGAGCCGCGTTCGATGGTACAACACTTACGGCGATCGGTGACGACATGTCGCGCAACATTGTACAACATTGTATGTGCTGCCGATAGTACCCAGCGTGGGTGCCGGCCGAGATTGTTCCCAGTTTGGTTACGTCCATTTCAGCTTTGTAGCTCGACACACTTTAGAACCCAAATGTCACTTTGAACGACACATGTCATTAACCTAAACTCGAGCGAACTAACTTCGAGTGACCTACTTGTTCCTGTCCTACAGTGTCCAGTACGGTTCGGGTGTTTTTTTTTTTTAATTCGTTATCAAGTCCGTTTTTAATAATTTATCCAGTATGAGGACAGCATATATTACATAAATCAATAAAAATATCTGTGTGTTGCGTGACCGTTACGGTGTAATAATTAAAATCAAGTTAAGTGAGGCCAGCTTAAACTGGTCTCTCGTAGTGTTTGTATGAAAGACCAGAGTAATAGGGTGAGTGATCCCTTGCTTGCTTGGGATAGGTTCATGTGCTGCCGATAGTACCCAGTTTGGTTCCCAGTTGAGATTGTTCCCAGTTTGTTTCGTTGAAATTGTTCCTAGTTTGGTTGGATGAGATTCGGGCCTAGCGGCCCCATGTGTGGTGTCGTTTGAAAGAGGAACTCGAGCCGCGTTCGATAGTACCTACATCACTTACGGCGATCGGTGACGACATGATGCGCAACATTTGAACGATGTTGCGCAACATTGTATATGGCACACGTATATGTAGGTATAGCAAACTGTTAGAAATCGCACCAGAGTCCAACATAATTATAGAGGTCCTCCATACAGTCAGTAAGTGAGGCCAGCTAAAACTGGTCTCTTGTAGTTTTTGTATGAAAGTGAGGCCAACTAAAACTGGTCTCTCGTAGTGTTTGTATGAAAGTGAGGATGAGATTGTTCCTAGTTTGGTTAGTTGAGATTGTTCCTAGTTTGGTTGGATGAGATTGTTCCTAGTTTGGTTGGATGAGGTAGAAAGTGGGTCAAATCGGACCAAGAGCGTGTCGGGCACTCTACTTGGTAGAAAGTGTGACGAAACGGACCAAGAGCGTGTCGGGCACGCTAGTAGGTAGAAAGTGTGACGAAACGGACCAAGAGCGTGTCGGGCACTCTACTTGGTAGAAAGTGTGACGAAACGGACCAAGAGCGTGTCGGGCACTCTAGTAGGTAGAAAGTGTGACGAAACGGACCAAGAGCGTGTCGGGCACTCTACTTGGTAGAAAGTGTGACGAAACGGACCAAGAGCGTGTCGGGCACTCTACTTGGTAGGAAGTGTGACGAAACGGACCAAGAGCGTGTCGGGCACGCTAGTAGGTAGAAAGTGTGACGAAACGGACCAAGAGCGTGTCGGGCACTCTACTTGGTAGAAAGTGTGACGAAACGGACCAAGAGCGTGTCGGGCACGCTAGTAGGTAGAAAGTGTGACGAAACGTACCAGAGCGTGTCGGGCACTCTACTTGGTAGAAAGTGTGACGAAACGGACCAAGAGCGTGTCGGGCACTCTACTTGGTAGAAAGTGTGACGAAACGGACCAAGAGCGTGTCGGGCACTCTACTTGGTAGAAAGTGTGACGAAACGGACCAAGAGCGTGTCGGGCACGCTAGTAGGTAGAAAGTGTGACGAAACGGACCAAGAGCGTGTCGGGCACTCTACTTGGTAGAAAGTGTGACGAAACGGACCAAGAGCGTGTCGGGCACTCTACTTGGTAGAAAGTGTGACGAAACGGACCAAGAGCGTGTCGGGCACTCTACTTGGTAGAAAGTGTGACGAAACGGACCAAGAGCGTGTCGGGCACGCTAGTAGGTAGAAAGTGTGACGAAACGGACCAAGAGCGTGTCGGGCACTCTACTTGGTAGAAAGTGTGACGAAACGGACCAAGAGCGTGTCGGGCACTCTACTTGGTAGAAAGTGTGACGAAACGGACCAAGAGCGTGTCGGGCACTCTACTTGGTAGGAAGTGTGACGAAACGGACCAAGAGCGTGTCGGGCACTCTACTTGGTAGAAAGTGTGACGAAACGGACCAAGAGCGTGTCGGGCACTCTACTTGGTAGAAAGTGTGACGAAACGGACCAAGAGCGTGTCGGGCACTCTACTTGGTAGAAAGTGTGACGAAACGGACCAAGAGCGTGTCGGGCACTCTACTTGGTAGAAAGTGTGACGAAACGGACCAAGAGCGTGTCGGGCACTCTACTTGGTAGAAAGTGTGACGAAACAGACCAAGAGCGTGTCGGGCACTCTACTTGGTAGAAAGTGTGACGAAACGGACCAAGAGCGTGTCGGGCACTCTACTTGGTAGAAAGTGTGACGAAACGGACCAAGAGCGTGTCGGGCACTCTACTTGGTAGGAAGTGTGACGAAACGGACCAAGAGCGTGTCGGGCACGCTAGTAGGTAGAAAGTGTGACGAAACGGACCAAGAGCGTGTCGGGCACTCTACTTGGTAGAAAGTGTGACGAAACGGACCAAGAGCGTGTCGGGCACTCTACTTGGTAGAAAGTGTGACGAAACGGACCAAGAGCGTGTCGGGCACTCTACTTGGTAGAAAGTGTGACGAAACAGACCAAGAGCGTGTCGGGCACTCTACTTGGTAGAAAGTGTGACGAAACGGACCAAGAGCGTGTCGGGCACTCTACTTGGTAGAAAGTGTGACGAAACGGACCAAGAGCGTGTCGGGCACTCTACTTGGTAGGAAGTGTGACGAAACGGACCAAGAGCGTGTCGGGCACGCTAGTAGGTAGAAAGTGTGACGAAATGGACCAAGAGCGTGTCGGGCACTCTACTTAGTAAACACATCAAAATTATCAATACCGGAATCCCGTATTGTAATTAGAGTTACACGAGTTCCGCGTAACACGGCAGAATAGGTATTAAGTATGTCAAATAAGCTGCATTAAGTGTTTTCAAACGCAGTTTTCAAAAAATTTCAAACAATGCTATTTTAAGGGATCACTAGTGGCTTTAGAAAATCTCGGGGTTGTTAAAACTCGAGAACACTTCGTTAGCGCGTTTTAAAATACTTGTGGCGCCATCTCGCGGTCGCGTCAAACAACTGACACAGATCAGGTCAAATGCGCTTCTTTTTACCCGACTGCCTCAGAAGGAAGAGTAAGTAGGTATGATTTTCGGGAATATATATGTAAATGTAACTCTTTGATTATTGTTAATCAAAGATGTAACTATATGATCTTTCGAGCCGGCAAGCTTACTGTGCCCTCACCTTATTAATTGCCCAGTACAACTACAACATCTCATCTCTTGCTCATTCGACCTACTTGTAAGAGAGAGACAACAACAACGTAGAGTTCTGTGCATATAACCTCTATTGATATTATGTTCCTAAGGTAGATCTTATGAATATAACCTCTATACATATTTATGTTATGTGTGTGGGTATATGAGTTATTTTAGAGTCGTCTTATCAGAGTGAATGAATACCGGATCAATTTTTTCAATACCGAGATCGGTATTACGGTATTATTGGAACGTTTTACTCGGAGGACGTGAGTCATAAAAAAAGTAATGTTTTATGCAACTTTTATCACAAAGCAATAAAAAATGTCCACTGTAGAAATAAAGTCGTCGAAAGTATTTTCGTATGAAAACACTAGATGGCGCTAGTAGTTTTTTAAAACTCGGTAATGAAATGTTTTCTGCGATATGATAAAGGTGTTGGGTGCATAGTGTTCGCCACGCGGACACGTTCGCCTCGCAAAAACTTAGAACTTAGAACTTAAAACTTAAAATTAAAAATTAGAACTGGAAAACCGACCGCCTACGGTACGGTACTTAGGTAGTAGTAGGTACCATGTGTGGGGTGTCGTTTGAAAGAGGACTCGAGCCGCGTTCGATGGTACAACACTTACGGCGATCGGTGACGACATGTCGCGCAACATTGTACAACATTGTATGTGCTGCCGATAGTACCCAGCGTGGGTGCCGGCCGAGATTGTTCCCAGTTTGGTTACGTCCATTTCAGCTTTGTAGCTCGACACACTTTAGAACCCAAATGTCACTTTGAACGACACATGTCATTAACCTAAACTCGAGCGAACTAACTTGAGTGACCTACTTGTTCCTGTCCTACAGTGTCCAGTACGGTTCGGGTGTTTTTTTAATTCGTTATCAAGTCCGTTTTAATAATTTATCAGTATGAGGACAGCATATATTACATAAATCAATAAAAATATCTGTGTGTTGCGTGACCGTTACGGTGTAATAATTAAAATCAAGTTAAGTGAGGCCAGCTTAAACTGGTCTCTCGTAGTGTTTGTATGAAAAGACCAGAGTAATAGGGTGAGTGATCCCTTGCTTGCTTGGGATAGGTTCATGTGCTGCCGATAGTACCCAGTTTGGTTCCCAGTTGAGATTGTTCCCAGTTTGTTTCGTTGAAATTGTTCCTAGTTTGGTTGGATGAGATTCGGGCCTAGCGGGCCCCATGTGTGGGGTGTCGTTTGAAAGAGGAACTCGAGCCGCGTTCGATAGTACCTACATCACTTACGGCGATCGGTGACGACATGATGCGCAACATTTGAACGATGTTGCGCAACATTGTATATGGCACACGTATATGTAGGTATAGCAAACTGTTAGAAATCGCACCAGAGTCCAACATAATTATAGAGGTCCTCCATACAGTCAGTAAGTGAGGCCAGCTAAAACTGGTCTCTTGTAGTTTTTGTATGAAAGTGAGGCCAACTAAAACTGGTCTCTCGTAGTGTTTGTATGAAAGTGAGGATGAGATTGTTCCTAGTTTGGTTAGTTGAGATTGTTCCTAGTTTGGTTGGATGAGGTTGTTCCTAGTTTGGTTGGATGAGGTAGAAAGTGGGTCAAATCGGACCAAGAGCGTGTCGGGCACTCTACTTGGTAGAAAGTGTGACGAAACGGACCAAGAGCGTGTCGGGCACTCTACTTGGTAGAAAGTGTGACGAAACGGACCAAGAGCGTGTCGGGCACGCTAGTAGGTAGAAAGTGTGACGAAACGGACCAAGAGCGTGTCGGGCACTCTACTTGGTAGAAAGTGTGACGAAACGGACCAAGAGCGTGTCGGGCACTCTACTTGGTAGAAGTGTGACGAAACGGACCAAGAGCGTGTCGGGCACTCTACTTGGTAGAAAGTGTGACGAAACGGACCAAGAGCGTGTCGGGCACGCTAGTAGGTAGAAAGTGTGACGAAACGGACCAAGAGCGTGTCGGGCACTCTACTTGGTAGAAAGTGTGACGAAACGGACCAAGAGCGTGTCGGGCACGCTAGTAGGTAGAAAGTGTGACGAAACGGACCAAGAGCGTGTCGGGCACTCTGCTTGGTAGAAAGTGTGACGAAACGGACCAAGAGCGTGTCGGGCACTCTACTTGGTAGAAAGTGTGACGAATCGGACCAAGAGCGTGTCGGGCACTCTACTTGGTAGAAAGTGTGACGAAACGGACCAAGAGCGTGTCGGGCACGCTAGTAGGTAGAAAGTGTGACGAAACGGACCAAGAGCGTGTCGGGCACTCTACTTGGTAGAAAGTGTGACGAAACGGACCAAGAGCGTGTCGGGCACTCTACTTGGTAGAAAGTGTGACGAAACGGACCAAGAGCGTGTCGGGCACTCTACTTGGTAGAAAGTGTGACGAAACGGACCAAGAGCGTGTCGGGCACGCTAGTAGGTAGAAAGTGTGACGAAACGGACCAAGAGCGTGTCGGGCACTCTACTTGGTAGAAAGTGTGACGAAACGGACCAAGAGCGTGTCGGGCACTCTACTTGGTAGAAAGTGTGACGAAACGGACCAAGAGCGTGTCGGGCACTCTACTTGGTAGAAAGTGTGACGAAACGGACCAAGAGCGTGTCGGGCACGCTAGTAGGTAGAAAGTGTGACGAAACGGACCAAGAGCGTGTCGGGCACTCTACTTGGTAGAAAGTGTGACGAAACGGACCAAGAGCGTGTCGGGCACTCTACTTGGTAGAAAGTGTGACGAAACGGACCAAGAGCGTGTCGGGCACTCTACTTGGTAGAAAGTGTGACGAAACGGACCAAGAGCGTGTCGGGCACGCTAGTAGGTAGAAAGTGTGACGAAACGGACCAAGAGCGTGTCGGGCACTCTACTTGGTAGAAAGTGTGACGAAACGGACCAAGAGCGTGTCGGGCACTCTACTTGGTAGAAAGTGTGACGAAACGGACCAAGAGCGTGTCGGGCACTCTACTTGGTAGGAAGTGTGACGAAACGGACCAAGAGCGTGTCGGGCACTCTACTTGGTAGAAAGTGTGACGAAACGGACCAAGAGCGTGTCGGGCACTCTACTTGGTAGAAAGTGTGACGAAACGGACCAAGAGCGTGTCGGGCACTCTACTTGGTAGAAAGTGTGACGAAACGGACCAAGAGCGTGTCGGGCACTCTACTTGGTAGAAAGTGTGACGAAACGGACCAAGAGCGTGTCGGGCACTATACTTGGTAGAAAGTGTGACGAAACGGACCAAGAGCGTGTCGGGCACTCTACTTGGTAGAAAGTGTGACGAAACGGACCAAGAGCGTGTCGGGCACTCTACTTGGTAGAAAGTGTGACGAAACGGACCAAGAGCGTGTCGGGCACTCTACTTGGTAGGAAGTGTGACGAAACGGACCAAGAGCGTGTCGGGCACTCTAGTAGGTAGAAAGTGGGACGAAACGGACCAGAGCGTGTCGGGCACTCTACTTGGTAAACACATCAAAATTATCAATACCGGAATCCCGTATTGTAATTAGAGTTACACGAGTTCCGCGTAACACGGCAGAATAGGTATTAAGTATGTCAAATAAGCTGCATTAAGTGTTTTCAAACGCAGTTTTCAAAAAATTTCAAACAATGCTATTTTAAGGGATCACTAGTGGCTTTAGAAAATCTCGGGGTTGTTAAAACTCGAGAACACTTCGTTAGCGCGTTTTAAAATACTTGTGGCGCCATCTCGCGGTCGCGTCAAACAACTGACACAGATCAGGTCAAATGCGCTTCTTTTTACCCGACTGCCTCAGAAGGAAGAGTAAGTAGGTATGATTTTCGGAATATATATGTAAATGTAACTCTTTGATTATTGTTAATCAAAGATGTAACTATATGATCTTTCGAGTCAAGCTTACTGTGCCCTCACCTTATTAATTGCCCAGTACAACTACAACATCTCATCTCTTGCTCATTCGACCTACTTGTAAGAGAGAGACAACAACAACGTAGAGTTCTGTGCATATAACCTCTATTGATATTATGTTCCTAAGGTAGATCTTATGAATATAACCTCTATACATATTTATGTTATGTGTGTGGGTATATGAGTTATTTTTAGAGTCGTCTTATCAGAGTGAATGAATACCGGATCAATTTTTTCAATACCGAGATCCCGGTATTACGGTATTATTGGAACGTTTTACTCGGAGGACGTGAGTCATAAAAAAAAAGTAATGTTTTATGCAACTTTTATCACAAAGCAATAAAAAATGTCCACTGTAGAAATAAAGTCGTCGAAAGTATTTTCGTATGAAAACACTAGATGGCGCTAGTAGTTTTTTAAAACGCGGTAATGAAATGTTTTCTGCGATATGATAAAGGTGTTGGGTGCATAGTGTTCGCCACGCGGACACGTTCGCCTCGCGAAAACTTAGAACTTAGAACTTAAAACTTAAAATTAAAAATTAGAACTGGAAAACCGAACCGCCTACGGTACGGTACTTAGTAGGTAGTAGTAGGTACCATGTGTGGGGTGTCGTTTGAAAGAGGGACTCGAGCCGCGTTCGATGGTACAACACTTACGGCGATCGGTGACGACATGTCGCGCAACATTGTACAACATTGTATGTGCTGCCGATAGTACCCAGCGTGGGTGCCGGCCGAGATTGTTCCCAGTTTGGTTACGTCCATTTCAGCTTTGTAGCTCGACACACTTTAGAACCCAAATGTCACTTTGAACGACACATGTCATTAACCTAAACTCGAGCGAACTAACTTCGAGTGACCTACTTGTTCCTGTCCTACAGTGTCAGTACGGTTCGGGTGTTTTTTTAATTCGTTATCAAGTCCGTTTTAATAATTTATCAGTATGAGGACAGCATATATTACATAAATCAATAAAAATATCTGTGTGTTGCGTGACCGTTACGGTGTAATAATTAAAATCAAGTTAAGTGAGGCCAGCTTAAACTGGTCTCTCGTAGTGTTTGTATGAAAAGACCAGAGTAATAGGGTGAGTGATCCCTTGCTTGCTTGGGATAGGTTCATGTGCTGCCGATAGTACCCAGTTTGGTTCCCAGTTGAGATTGTTCCCAGTTTGTTTCGTTGAAATTGTTCCTAGTTTGGTTGGATGAGATTCGGGCCTAGCGGGCCCCATGTGTGGTGTCGTTTGAAAGAGGAACTCGAGCCGCGTTCGATAGTACCTACATCACTTACGGCGATCGGTGACGACATGATGCGCAACATTTGAACGATGTTGCGCAACATTGTATATGGCACACGTATATGTAGGTATAGCAAACTGTTAGAAATCGCACCAGAGTCCAACATAATTATAGAGGTCCTCCATACAGTCAGTAAGTGAGGCCAGCTAAAACTGGTCTCTTGTAGTTTTTGTATGAAAGTGAGGCCAACTAAAACTGGTCTCTCGTAGTGTTTGTATGAAAGTGAGGATGAGATTGTTCCTAGTTTGGTTAGTTGAGATTGTTCCTAGTTTGGTTGGATGAGGTTGTTCCTAGTTTGGTTGGATGAGGTAGAAAGTGGGTCAAATCGGACCAAGAGCGTGTCGGGCACTCTACTTGGTAGAAAGTGTGACGAAACGGACCAAGAGCGTGTCGGGCACTCTACTTGGTAGAAAGTGTGACGAAACGGACCAAGAGCGTGTCGGGCACTCTACTTGGTAGAAAGTGTGACGAAACGGACCAAGAGCGTGTCGGGCACTCTACTTGGTAGAAAGTGTGACGAAACGGACCAAGAGCGTGTCGGGCACTCTACTTGGTAGAAAGTGTGACGAAACGGACCAAGAGCGTGTCGGGCACTCTACTTGGTAGAAAGTGTGACGAAACGGACCAAGAGCGTGTCGGGCACGCTAGTAGGTAGAAAGTGTGACGAAACGGACCAAGAGCGTGTCGGGCACTCTACTTGGTAGAAAGTGTGACGAAACGGACCAAGAGCGTGTCGGGCACGCTAGTAGGTAGAAAGTGTGACGAAACGGACCAAGAGCGTGTCGGGCACTCTACTTGGTAGAAAGTGTGACGAAACGGACCAAGAGCGTGTCGGGCACTCTACTTGGTAGAAAGTGTGACGAAACGGACCAAGAGCGTGTCGGGCACGCTAGTAGGTAGAAAGTGTGACGAAACGGACCAAGAGCGTGTCGGGCACTCTACTTGGTAGAAAGTGTGACGAAACGGACCAAGAGCGTGTCGGGCACTCTACTTGGTAGGAAGTGTGACGAAACGGACCAAGAGCGTGTCGGGCACTCTACTTGGTAGAAAGTGTGACGAAACGGACCAAGAGCGTGTCGGGCACGCTAGTAGGTGAAAGTGTGACGAAACGGACCAAGAGCGTGTCGGGCACTCTACTTGGTAGAAAGTGTGACGAAACGGACCAAGAGCGTGTCGGGCACGCTGGTCGGTAGAAAGTGTGACGAAACGGACCAAGAGCGTGTCGGGCCTCTGCTTGGTAGAAAGTGTGACAAAAACGGACCAAGAGCGTGTCGGGCACTCTACTTGGTAGAAAGTGTGACGAAACGGACCAAGAGCGTGTCGGGCACTACTTGGTAGAAGTGTGACGAAACGGACCAAGAGCGTGTCGGGCACGCTAGTAGGTAGAAAGTGTGACGAAACGGACCAAGAGCGTGTCGGGCACTCTTGGTAGAAAGTGTGACGAAACGGACCAAGAGCGTGTCGGGCACTCTTGGTAGAAAGTGTGACGAAACGGACCAAAGTGTCGGGCACTCTACTTGGTAGAAAGTGTGACGAAACGGACCAGAGCGTGTCGGGCACGCTAGTGGTAGAAAGTGTGACGTAACGGACCAAGAGGGTGTCGGGCACTCTGCTTGGTAGAAAGTGTGACGAAACGGACCAAGAGCGTGTCGGGCACTCTACTTGGTAGAAAGTGTGACGAAACGGACCAAGAGCGTGTCGGGCACTCTGCGGTAGAAAGTGTGACGAAACGGACCAGAGCGTGTCGGGCACGCTGGTAGGTAGAAAGTGTGACGAAACGGACCAAGAGCGTGTCGGGCACTCTGCCCGGTAGAAAGTGTGACGAAACGGACCTAGAGCGTGTCGGGGACGCTAGTAGGTAGTAAGTGTGACGAAACGGACCAAGAGCGTGTCGGGCACTCTACTTGGTAGAAAGTGTGACGAAACGGACCAAGAGCGTGTCGGGCACTCTACTTGGTAGAAAGTGTGACGAAACGGACCAGAGCGTGTCGGGCACTCTACTTGGTAGAAAGTGTGACGAAACGGACCAAGAGCGTGTCGGGCACGCTAGTAGGTAGAAAGTGTGACGAAACGGACCAGAGCGTGTCGGGCACTCTACTTGGTAGAAAGTGTGACGAAACGGACCAAGAGCGTGTCGGGCACTCTACTTGGTAGAAAGTGTGACGAAACGGACCAAGAGCGTGTCGGGCACTCTACTTGGTAGGAAGTGTGACGAAACGGACCAAGAGCGTGTCGGGCACTCTACTTGGTAGAAAGTGTGACGAAACGGACCAGAGCGTGTCGGGCACTCTACTTGGTAGAAAGTGTGACGAAACGGACCAAGAGCGTGTCGGGCACTCTACTTGGTAGAAAGTGTGACGAAACGGACCAGAGCGTGTCGGGCACTCTGCTTGGTAGAAAGTGTGACGAAACGGACCAAGAGCGTGTCGGGCACTCTGCTTGGTAGAAAGTGTGACGAAACGGACCAAGAGCGTGTCGGGCACTCTACTTGGTAGAAAGTGTGACGAAACGGACCAAGAGCGTGTCGGGCACTCTACTTGGTAGAAAGTGTGACGAAACGGACCAAGAGCGTGTCGGGCACTCTACTTGGTAGGAAGTGTGACGAAACGGACCAGAGCGTGTCGGGCACGCTAGTAGGTAGAAAGTGTGACGAAACGGACCAAGAGCGTGTCGGGCACTCTACTTGGTAAACACATCAAAATTATCAATACCGGAATCCCGTATTGTAATTAGAGTTACACGAGTTCCGCGTAACACGGCAGAATAGGTATTAAGTATGTCAAATAAGCTGCATTAAGTGTTTTCAAACGCAGTTTTCAAAAATTTCAAACAATGCTATTTTAAGGGATCACTAGTGGCTTTAGAAAATCTCGGGTTGTTAAAACTCGAGAACACTTCGTTAGCGCGTTTAAAATACTTGTGGCGCCATCTCGCGGTCGCGTCAAACAACTGACACAGATCAGGTCAAATGCGCTTCTTTTACCCGACTGCCTCAGAAGGAAGAGTAAGTAGGTATGATTTTCAGGAATATATATGTAAATGTAACTCTTTGATTATTGTTAATCAAGATGTAACTATATGATCTTTCGAGCCGGCAAGCTTACTGTGCCTCACCTTATTAATTGCCCAGTACAACTACAACATCTCATCTCTTGCTCATTCGACCTACTTGTAAGAGAACAACAACAACGTAGAGTTCTGTGCATATAACCTCTATTGATATTATGTTCCTAAGGTAGATCTTATGAATATAACCTCTATACATATTTATGTTATGTGTGTGGGTATATGAGTTATTTTGAGTCGTCTTATCAGAGTGAATGAATACCGGATCAATTTTTTCAATACCGAGATCGGTATTACGGTATTATTGGAACGTTTTACTCGGAGGACGTGAGTCATAAAAAAAGTAATGTTTTATGCAACTTTTTATCACAAAGCAATAAAAAATGTCCACTGTAGAAATAAAGTCGTCGAAAGTATTTTCGTATGAAAACACTAGATGGCGCTAGTAGTTTTAAAACGCGGTAATGAAATGTTTTCTGCGATATGATAAAGGTGTTGGGTGCATAGTGTTCGCCACGCGGACACGTTCGCCTCGCAAAACTTAGAACTTAGAACTTAAAACTTAAAATTAAAAATTAGAACTGGAAAACCGAACCTACGGTACGGTACTTAGTAGGTAGTAGTAGGTACCATGTGTGGGGTGTCGTTTGAGAGGGACTCGAGCCGCGTTCGATGGTACAACACTTACGGCGATCGGTGACGACATGTCGCGCAACATTGTACAACATTGTATGTGCTGCCGATAGTACCCAGCGTGGGTGCCGGCCGGCCGATTGTTCCCAGTTTGGTTACGTCCATTTCAGCTTTGTAGCTCGACACACTTTAGAACCCAAATGTCACTTTGAACGACACATGTCATTAACCTAAACTCGAGCGAACTAACTTCGAGTGACCTACTTGTTCCTGTCCTACAGTGTCAGTACGGTTCGGGTGTTTTTAATTCGTTATCAAGTCCGTTTTTAATAATTTATCAGTATGAGGACAGCATATATTACATAAATCAATAAAAATATCTGTGTGTTGCGTGACCGTTACGGTGTAATAATTAAAATCAAGTTAAGTGAGGCCAGCTTAAACTGGTCTCTCGTAGTGTTTGTATGAAAAGACCAGAGTAATAGGGTGAGTGATCCCTTGCTTGCTTGGATAGGTTCATGTGCTGCCGATAGTACCCAGTTTGGTTCCCAGTTGAGATTGTTCCCAGTTTGTTTCGTTGAAATTGTTCCTAGTTTGGTTGGATGAGATTCGAACAGAGTCCAACATAATTATAGAGGTCCTCCATACAGTCAGTAAGTGAGGCCAGCTAAAACTGGTCTCTTGTAGTTTTTGTATGAAAGTGAGGCCAACTAAAACTGGTCTCTCGTAGTGTTTGTATGAAAGTGAGGATGAGATTGTTCCTAGTTTGGTTAGTTGAGATTGTTCCTAGTTTGGTTGGATGAGATTGTTCCTAGTTTGGTTGGATGAGGTAGAAAGTGGGTCAAATCGGACCAAGAGCGTGTCGGGCACTCTACTTGGTAGAAAGTGTGACGAAACGGACCAAGAGCGTGTCGGGCACTCTACTTGGTAGAAAGTGTGACGAAACGGACCAAGAGCGTGTCGGGCACTCTACGTGGTAGAAAGTGTGACGAAACGGACCAAGAGCGTGTCGGGCACTCTACTTGGTAGAAAGTGTGACGAAACGGACCAAGAGCGTGTCGGGCACTCTACTTGGTAGAAAGTGTGACGAAACGGACCAAGAGCGTGTCGGGCACTCTACTTGGTAGAAAGTGTGACGAAACGGACCAAGAGCGTGTCGGGCACGCTAGTAGGTAGAAAGTGTGACGAAACGGACCAAGAGCGTGTCGGGCACTCTACTTGGTAGAAAGTGTGACGAAACGGACCAAGAGCGTGTCGGGCACGCTAGTAGGTAGAAAGTGTGACGAAACGGACCAAGAGCGTGTCGGGCACTCTGCTTGGTAGAAGTGTGACGAAACGGACCAAGAGCGTGTCGGGCACTCTACTTGGTAGAAAGTGTGACGAAACGGACCAAGAGCGTGTCGGGCACTAGTAGGTAGGAAGTGTGACGAAACGGACCAGAGCGTGTCGGGCACTCTATGGTAGAAAGTGTGACGAAACGGACCAAGAGCGTGTCGGGCACTCTACTTGGTAGGAAGTGTGACGAAACGGACCAAGAGCGTGTCGGGCACACTACTTGGTAGAAAGTGTGACGAAACGGACCAAGAGCGTGTCGGGCACGCTATGAGGTGAAAGTGTGACGAAACGGACCAAGAGCGTGTCGGGCACTCTACTTGGTAGAAAGTGTGACAGATCGGAAGAGCGTGTCGGGCACGCTAGTAGGTAGAAAGTGTGACGAAACGGACCATAAGAGCGTATCGGGCACTCCATTAGAAGTGTGACAGAAACGGACCAAGAGCGTGTCGCACTCTACTTGGTAGAAAGTGTGACGAAACGGACCAAAGCGTGTCGGGCACTCACTTGGTAGAAAGTGTGACGAAACGGACCAGAGCGTGTCGGGCACGCTGGTAGGTAGAAAGTGTGACGAAACGGACCAGGCGTATCGGGCATCTACTTGGTAGAAAGTGTGACGAAACGGACCAGGCGTATCGGGCACTCTACGGTAGAAAGTGTGACGAAACGGACCAAGAGCGTGTCGGGTACTCTGGGTAGAAAGTGTGACGAAACGGACCAGAGCGTGTCGGGCACGCTAGTAGGTAGAAAGTGTGACGAAACGGACCAAGGCGTGTCGGGCACTCTACTTGGTAGAAAGTGTGACAGAAACGGACCAGAGCGTATGCTCTGTAGGAGTGTGACGAAACGGACAGGCGTGTCGGGCACTCTACTTGGTAGAAAGTGTGACGAAACGGACCAAGAGCGTGTCGGGCACTCTGACAGGTGAAAGTGTGACGAAACGGACCAGAAGCGTGTCGGGCACTCTACGGTAAAGTGTGTGACAAAACGGACCAGAGCGTGTCGGGCACTATTAGGTAGAAGATGTGACGAAACGGACCAAGAGCGTGTCGGGCACTCTACTTGGTAGAAAGTGTGACGAACGGACCAAGAGCGTGTCGGGCACTCCCTTAGTGAAAGTGTACGGAAAGCGTGTCGGGCACTCTACTTAGTGAAAATGTGACGAAACGGACCAAGAGCGTGTCGGGCACGCTAGTAGGTAGAAAGTGTGACGAAACGGACCAAGAGCGTGTCGGGCACTCTACTTGGTAGAAAGTGTGACGAAACGGACCAAGGCGTGTCGGGCACTCTACTTGAAAGTGTGACGAAACGGACCAAGAGCGTGTCGGGCACTCTACTTGGTAGGAAGTGTGACGAAACGGACCAAGAGCGTGTCGGGCACTCTGGTAGAAAGGAATGTGACGAAACGGACCAAGAGCGTGTCGGGCACTCTACTTGGTAGAAAGTGTGACGAAACGGACCAAGAGCGTGTCGGGCACTCTACTTGGTAGAAAGTGTGACGAAACGGACCAAGAGCGTGTCGGGCACTCTACTTGGTAGAAAGTGTGACGAAACGGACCAAGAGCGTGTCGGGCACTCTACTTGGTAGAAAGTGTGACGAAACGGACCAGAGCGTGTCGGGCACTCTACTTGGTAGAAAGTGTGACGAAACGGACCAAGAGCGTGTCGGGCGCTCTACGGTTCAGAAAGTGTGACGAAACGGACCAAGAGCGTGTCGGGCACTCTACTTGGTAGGAAGTGTGACGAAACGGACCATGTGCGTGTCGGGCACGATAGTAGGTAGAAGTGTGACGAAACGGACCAAGAGCGTGTCGGGCACTCTACTTGGTAAACACATCAAAATTATCAATACCGGAATCCGTATTGTAATTAGAGTTACACGAGTTCCGCGTAACACGGCAGAATAGGTATTAAGTATGTCAAATAAGCTGCATTAAGTGTTTTCAAACGCAGTTTTCAAAAAATTTCAAACAATGCTATTTTAAGGGATCACTAGTGGCTTTAGAAAATCTCGGGGTTGTTAAAACTCGAGAACACTTCGTTAGCGCGTTTTAAAATACTTGTGGCGCCATCTCGCGGTCGCGTCAAACAACTGACACAGATCAGGTCAAATGCGCTTCTTTTTACCCGACTGCCTCAGAAGGAAGAGTAAGTAGGTATGATTTTCGGGAATATATATGTAAATGTAACTCTTTGATTATTGTTAATCAAGATGTAACTATATGATCTTTCGAGCCAGCAAGCTTACTGTGCCCTCACCTTATTAATTGCCCAGTACAACTACAACATCTCATCTCTTGCTCATTCGACCTACTTGTAAGAGAGAACAACAACAACGTAGAGTTCTGTGCATATAACCTCTATTGATATTATGTTCCTAAGGTAGATCTTATGAATATAACCTCTATACATATTTATGTTATGTGTGGGTATATGAGTTATTTTAGAATCGTCTTATCAGAGTGAATGAATACCGGATCAATTTTTCAATACCGAGATCAGTATTACGGTATTATTGGAACGTTTTACTCGGAGGACGTGAGTCATAAAAAAGTAATGTTTTATGCAACTTTTATCACAAAGCAATAAAAAATGTCCACTGTAGAAATAAAGTCGTCGAAAGTATTTTCGTATGAAAACACTAGATGGCGCTAGTAGTTTTAAAACGCGGTAATGAAATGTTTTCTGCGATATGATAAAGGTGTTGGGTGCATAGTGTTCGCCACGC
This sequence comes from Phthorimaea operculella, assembly GCA_024500475.1. Lineage (NCBI taxonomy): Eukaryota > Metazoa > Arthropoda > Insecta > Lepidoptera > Gelechiidae > Phthorimaea > Phthorimaea operculella. Next base: position 55,979 of record JANFCV010000228.1, on the reverse strand, counting down.
GGACACGTTCGCCTCGCGAAAACTTAGAACTTAGAACTTAAAACTTAAAAATTAAAAATTAGAACTGGAGAACCGCCTACGGTACGGTACTTAGTAGGTAGTAGTAGGTACCATGTGTGGGGTGTCGTTTGAAAGAGGGACTCGAGCCGCGTTCGATGGTACAACACTTACGGCGATCGGTGACGACATGTCGCGCCACATTGTATGTGCTGCCGATAGGACCCAGCGTGGGTGCCGGCCGAGATTGTTCCCAGTTTGGTTACGTCCATTTCAGCTTTGGCTCGACACACTTTAGAACCCAAATGTCACTTTGAACGACATGTCATTAACCTAAACTCAGCGAACTAACTGAGTGACCTACTTGTTCCTGTCCTACAGTGTCCAGTACGGTTCGGGTGTTTTTAATTCGTTATCAAGTCCGTTTTTAATAATTTATCCAGTATGAGGACAGCATATATTACATAAATCAATAAAAATATCTGTGTGTTGCGTGACCGTTACGGTGTAATAATTAAAATCAAGTTAAGTGAGGCCAGCTTAAACTGGTCTCTCGTAGTGTTGTATGAAAAGACCAGAGTAATAGGGTGAGTGATCCCTTGCTTGCTTGGGATAGGTTCATGTGCTGCCGATAGTACCCAGTTTGGTTCCCAGTTGAGATTGTTCCCAGTTTGTTTCGTTGAAATTGTTCCTAGTTTGGTTGGATGAGATTCGGGCTAGCGGGCCCCATGTGTGAGTGTCGTTTGAAAGAGGAACTCGAGCCGCGTTCGATAGTACCTACATCTCTTACGGCGATCGGTGACGACATGATGCGCACCATTTGAACGGTGTTGCGCAACATTGTATATCACACGTATATGTAGGTATAGCAAACTGTTAGAAATCGCACCAGAGTCCAACATAATTATAGAGGTCCTCCATACAGTCAGTCAGTGAGGCCAGCTAATACTGGTCGGTTGTAGGTTTTGTATGAAAGTGAGGCCAACTAAAACTGGTCTCTCGTAGTGTTTGTATGAAAGTGAGGATGAGATTGTTCCTAGTTTGGTTAGTTGAGATTGTTCCTAGTTTGGTTGGATGAGATTGTTCCTAGTTTGGTTGGATGAGGTAGAAAGTGGGTCAAATCGGACCAAGAGCGTGTCGGGCACTCTACTTGGTAGAAAGTGTGACGAAACGGACCAAGAGCGTGTCGGGCACTCTACTTGGTAGAAAGTGTGACGAAACGGACCAGAGCGTGTCGGGCACTCTACGGTAGAAAGTGTGACGAAACGGACCAGAGCGTGTCGGGCACTCTACTTGGTAGAAAGTGTGACGAAACGGACCAAGAGCGTGTCGGGCACTCTGGGTGGTAGGGAGTGTGTCGAAACGGACCAAGAGCGTGTCGGGCACTCTACTTGGTAGAAAGTGTGACGAAACGGACCAGAGCGTGTCGGGCACGCTGTAGTAGAAAGTGTGACGAAACGGACCAGAGCGTGTCGGGCACTCTACTTGGTAGAAAGTGTGACGAAACGGACCAGAGCGTGTCGGGCACGCTAGTAGGTAGAAAGTGTGACGAAACGGACCAAGGCGTTAATCGGGCACTCTGCCCAGTAGAAAGTGTGACGAAACGGACCAAGAGCGTGTCGGGCACTCTACTTGGTGAAAGTGTGACGAAACGGACCAAGAGCGTGTCGGGCACGCTAGTAGGTAGAAAGTGTGACGAAACGGACCAAGAGCGTGTCGGGCATCTGCCCAGTAGAAAATTATTTGACGAAACGGACCAGGCGTGTCGGGCACTCTACTTGGTAGAAATGTGACAAGAAACGGACCAAGGCAGTGTCGAACACTCTACTTGGTAGAAGTGTGACGAAACGGACCAAGGCGTGTCGGGCACATGAAGTAGGTAGAAAAGTGTGACGAAACGGACCAAGAGCGTGTCGGGCACTCTGCAATGAAAAGTGTGACGAAACGGACCAAGAGCGTGTCGGGCACGCTAGTAGGTAGAAAGTGTGACGAAACGGACCAGAGCGTGTCAGGCACTCTACTTGGTAGAAAGTGTGACGAAACGGACCAAGAGCGTGTCAGGCACTCTACGCAATGAAAGTGTGACGAAACGGACCAGAGCGTGTCGGGCACTCTGCCCGGTAGAAAGTGTGACGAAACGGACCAAGAGCGGTCGGGCACGCTAATCAGGTAGAAAGTGTGACGAAAACGGACCAAAGAGCGTGTCGGGCACTCGCAGTAAGAAAGTGTGACGAAACGGACAAGAGCGTGTCAGGCACTCGCAGTAGAAAGATGTGACAGAAACGGACCAAGAGCGTGTCGGGCAATCTACTTAGTAGAAAGTGTGACGAAACGGACCGAGCGTGTCAGGCACATGGTAGGTAGAAAGTGGGACTAAACGGACCAAGAGCGTGTCGGGCACTCTACTTGGTAGAAAGTGTGACGAAACGGACCAAGAGCGTGTCGGGCACTCTACTTGGTAGAAAGTGTGACGAAACGGACCAAGAGCGTGTCGGGCCCTCTACTGGGAAGAAAGTGTGACTAAACGGACCAAGAGCGTGTCGGGCACGCTAGTCGGTAGAAAGTGGGACGAGAGGGACCCAGAGCGTGTCGGGCACTCTACTTGGTAGAAGTGTGACGAAACGGACCAAGAGCGTGTCGGGCACTCTACGCCCGGTAAAGTGTGACAGAAACGGACGAAGCGTGTCGGGCACTCTACTTGGTAAGATGTGACGAACGGACCAAGAGCGTGTCGGGCACTGGCCGGTAAAGTGTGACGAAAGGACCAAAGCGTGTCGGGCACTCTACTTGGTAGAAGTGTGACGAAACGGACCAAGAGCGTGTCGGGCACTCTACTTGGTACAAAGTATGCCGAAACGGACCAAGAGCGTGTCGGGCACTCTACTTGGTAGGAAGTGTGACGAAACGGACCAAGAGCGTGTCGGGCACTCTACTTGGTAAGTGTGACGAAACGGACCAAGGCGTGTCGGGCACTCTACTTGGTAGAAAGTGTGACGAAACGGACCAAGAGCGTGTCGGGCACTCTACTTGGTAGAAAGTGTGACGAAACGGACCAAGAGCGTGTCGGGCACTCTACTTGGTAGAAAGTGTGACGAAACGGACCAAGAGCGTGTCGGGCACTCTACTTGGTAAGTGTGACGAAACGGACCAAGAGCGTGTCGGGCACTCTACTTGGTAGAAAGTGTGACGAAACGGACCAAGAGCGTGTCGGGCACTCTACTTGGTAGAAAGTGTGACGAAACGGACCAGAGCGTGTCGGGCACTCTACTTGGTAGGAAGTGTGACGAAACGGACCAAGAGCGTGTCGGGCACGCTAGTAGGTAGAAAGTGTGACGAAACGGACCAAGAGCGTGTCGGGCACTCTACTTGGTAAACACATCAAAATTATCAAAACCGGACTACAGGAGAGGAATTCGAGTTACACGAGTTCCGCGTAACAAGGCAGAGGAGGTCTTGAGTAGGTCTAAGAAGAAGCATTAAGGGTTTTCAAACGCAGTTTTCAAATTTCAAACAATGCTATTTTAAGGGATCACTAGTGGCTTTAGAAAATCTCGGGTTGTTAAAACTCGAGAACACTTCGTTAGCGCGTTTTAAAATACTTGTGCGCCATCTCGCGGTCGCGTCAAACAACTGACACAGATCAGGTCAAATGCGCTTCTTTTGCCCGACTGCCTCAGAAGGAAGAGTAAGTAGGTATGATTTTCGGGAATATATATGTAAATGTAACTCTTTGATTATTGTTAATCAAAGATGTAACTATATGATCTTTCGAGCCGGCAGCTTACTGTGCCCTCACCTTATTAATTGCCCAGTACAACTACATCTCATCTCTTGCTCATTCGACCTACTTGTAGAGAGACAACAACAACGTAGAGTTCTGTGCATATAACCTCTATTGATATTATGTTCCTAAGGTAGATCTTATGAATATAACCTCTATACATATTTATGTTATGTATGTGGGTATATGAGTTATTTTTAGAGTCGTCTTATCAGAGTGAATGAATACCGGATCAATTTTTTCAATACCGAGATCCGGTATTACGGTATTATTGGAACGTTTTACTCGGAGGACGTGAGTCATAAAAAAAAAAATGTTTTATGCAACTTTTTATCACAAAGCAATAAAAAAATGTCCACTGTAGAAATAAAGTCGTCGAAAGTATTTTCGTATGAAAACACTAGATGGCGCTAGTAGTTTTTTAAAACGCGGTAATGAAATGTTTTCTGCGATATGATAAAGGTGTTGGGTGCATAGTGTTCGCCACGCGAACTTAGAACTTAAAACTTAAAAATTAAAAATTAGAACTGGAAAACCGAACCGCCTACGGTACGGTACTTAGTAGGTAGTAGTAGGTACCATGTGTGGGGTGTCGTTTGAAAGAGGACTCGAGCCGCGTTCGATGGTACAACACTTACGGCGATCGGTGACGACATGTCGCGCAACATTGTACAACATTGTATGCTGCCGATAGTACCCAGCGTGGGTGCCGGCCGAGATTGTTCCCAGTTTGGTTACGTCCATTTCAGCTTTGTAGCTCGACACTTTAGAACCCAAATGTCACTTTGAACGACACATGTCATTAACCTAAACTCGAGCGAACTAACTTCGAGTGACCTACTTGTTCCTGTCCTACAGTGTCAGTACGGTTCGGGTGTTTTTTTAATTCGTTATCAAGTCCGTTTTTAATAATTTATCCAGTATGAGGACAGCATATATTACATAAATCAATAAAAATATCTGTGTGTTGCGTGACCGTTACGGTGTAATAATTAAAATCAAGTTAAGTGAGGCCAGCTTAAACTGGTCTCTCGTAGTGTTTGTATGAAAAGACCAGAGTAATAGGGTGAGTGATCCCTTGCTTGGGGGATAGGTTCATGTGCTGCCGATAGTACCCAGTTTGGTTCCCAGTTGAGATTGTTCCCAGTTTGTTTCGTTGAAATTGTTCCTAGTTTGGTTGGATGAGATTCGGGCCTAGCGGGCCCCATGTGTGAGGTGTCGTTTGAAAGAGAACTCGAGCCGCGTTCGATAGTACCTACATCACTTACGGCGATCGGTGACGACATGATGCGCAACATTTGAACGATGTTGCGCAACATTGTATATGCAGCAATATATGTAGGTATAGCAAACTGTTAGAAATCGCACCAGAGTCCAACATAATTATAGAGGTCCTCCATACAGTCAGTAAGTGAGGCCAGCTAAAACTGGTCTCTTGTAGTTTTGTATGAAAGTGAGGCCAACTAAAACTGGTCTCTCGTAGTGTTTGTATGAAAGTGAGGATGAGATTGTTCCTAGTTTGGTTAGTTGAGATTGTTCCTAGTTTGGTTGGATGAGATTGTTCCTAGTTTGGTTGGATGAGGTAGAAAGTGGGTCAAATCGGACCAAGAGCGTGTCGGGCACTCTACTTGGTAGAAAGTGTGACGAAACGGACCAAGAGCGTGTCGGGCACTCTACTTGGTAGAAAGTGTGACGAAACGGACCAAGAGCGTGTCGGGCACTCTGTAGTAGAAAGTGTGACGAAACGGACCAAGAGCGTGTCGGGCACTCTACTTGGTAGAAGTGTGACGAAACGGACCAAGAGCGTGTCGGGCACTCTACTTGGTAGAAAGTGTGACGAAACGGACCAAGAGCGTGTCGGGCACTCTACTTGGTAGAAAGTGTGACGAAACGGACCAAGAGCGTGTCGGGCACTCTAGTAGGTAGAAGTGTGACGAAACGGACCAAGTGTCGGGCACTCTACTTGGTGAAAGTGTGACGAAACGGACCAAGAGCGTGTCGGGCACTCTAGTGGTAGGAAATTCTGACGAAACGGACCAAAACGTGTCGGGCACTCACCCAGTAGAAAGTGTGACGAAACGGACCAAGAGCGTGTCGGGCACCTACTTGGTAGAAGTGTGACGAAACGGACCAAGAGCGTGTCGGGCACGCTAGTAGGTAAAAAGTGTGACGAAACGGACCAAGAGCGTGTCGGGCAAACTACTTGGTAGAAAGTTTCTCGAGACGGACCAAGAGCGTGTCGGGCTCTACTTGAAAGTGTGACGAAACGGACCAAGAGCGTGTCGGGCACTCTACTTGGTAGTAAGTGTGACGAAACGGACAGAGCGTGTGGGCACGCTGGTAGGTAGAAAGTGTGACGAAACGGACCAAGAGCGTGTCGACTCTACTTGGTAGAAAGTGTGACGAAACGGACCAAAAAAATGGGCGCTCTACTTGTTGAAAGTGACGGCGGACCAAGAGCGTGTCGGGCACTCGCGGTAGAAAGAAAGTGTACGAAACGGACCAGACGATGTCGGGCACGCTAGTAGGTAGAAATGTGACGAAACGGACCAGAGCGTGTCGGGCACTCTGCGTTGAAAAGTGTGACAGAAACGGACCAAGAGCGTGTCGGGCACTCTGCTTGGTAGAAAGTGTGACGAAACGGACCAAGAGCGTGTCGGGCACTCTACTTGGTAGAAAGTGTGACGAAACGGACCAGAGCGTGTCGGGCACGCTAATGGTAGAAGTGTGACGAAACGGACCAAGAGCGTGTCGGGCACTCTACTTGGGAGAAAGTGTGACGAAACGGACCAAGAGCGTGTCGGGGCATACTTGGTAGAAAGTGTGACGAAACGGACCAAGAGCGTGTCGGGCACTCTACTTGGTAGAAAGTGTGTGACGAAACGGACCAAGAGCGTGTCGGGCACTAGTGGTAGAAAGTGTGAAACGGACCAGAGCGTGTCAGACTCTGCGGTAGAAAGTGTGACGAAACGGACCAAGAGCGTGTCGGGCACTCTACTTGGTAGAAAGTGTGATAAGCAGCAGAGCGTGTGTTTTCTACTTGGTAGAGGTGTGACAGAAACGGACCAGAGCGTGTCGGGCACTCTGCTTGGTGAAAGTGTGACGAAACGGACCAGAGCGTGTCGGGCACTCTACTTGAAAGTGTGACAGAAACGGACCAAGAGCGTGTCGGGCACTCTACTTGGTAGAAAGTGTGACGAAACGGACCAAGAGCGTGTCGGGCACTCTGCGGTAGAAGTGTGACGAAACGGACCAGGCGTGTCGGGCTCTGCCAGTAGAAAGTGTGAAGAAACGGACCAAGAGCGTGTCGGGCTCTATGGTAGAAAGTGTGACGAAACGGACCAGAGCGTGTCGGGCACTCTACTTGGTAGAAAGTGTGACGAAACGGACCAAGAGCGTGTCGGGCACTCTACTTGGTAGGAAGTGTGACGAAACGGACCAAGAGCGTGTCGGGCACGCTAGTAGGTAGAAAGTGTGACGAAACGGACCAAGAGCGTGTCGGGCACTCTACTTGGTAAACACATCAAAATTATCAATACCGGAATCCCGTATTGTAATTAGAGTTACGAGTTCCGCGTAACACGGCAGAATAGGTATTAAGTATGTCAAATAAGCTGCATTAAGTGTTTTCAAACGCAGTTTTCAAAAATTTCAAACAATGCTATTTTAAGGGATCACTAGTGGCTTTAGAAAATCTCGGGGTTGTTAAAACTCGAGAACACTTCGTTAGCGCGTTTTAAAATACTTGTGGCGCCATCTCGCGGTCGCGTCAAACAACTGACACAGATCAGGTCAAATGCGCTTCTTTTACCCGACTGCCTCAGAAGGAAGAGTAAGTAGGTATGATTTTCGGGAATATATATGTAAATGTAACTCTTTGATTATTGTTAATCAAGATGTAACTATATGATCTTTCGAGGCCAAAGCACTGTGCCCTCACCTTATTAATTGCCCAGTACAACTACAACATCTCATCTCTTGCTCATTCGACCTACTTGAAGAGAGAGACAACAACAACGTAGAGTTCTGTGCATATAACCTCTATTGATATTATGTTCCTAAGGTAGATCTTATGAATATAACCTCTATACATATTTACTACGGTACGGTACTTAGTAGTAGTAGTAGGTACCATGTGTGGGGTGTCGTTTGAAAGAGGGACTCGAGCCGCGTTCGATGGTACAACACTTACGGCGATCGGTGACGACATGTCGCGCAACATTGTACAACATTGTATGTGCTGCCGATAGTACCCAGCGTGGGTGCCGGCCGAGATTGTTCCCAGTTTGGTTACGTCCATTTCAGCTTTGTAGCTCGACACACTTTAGAACCCAAATGTCACTTTGAACGACACATGTCATTAACCTAAACTCGAGCGAACTAACTTCGAGTGACCTACTTGTTCCTGTCCTACAGTGTCAGTACGGTTCGGGTGTTTTTAATTCGTTATCAAGTCCGTTTTAATAATTTATCAGTATGAGGACAGCATATATTACATAAATCAATAAAAATATCTGTGTGTTGCGTGACCGTTACGGTGTAATAATTAAAATCAAGTTAAGTGAGGCCAGCTTAAACTGGTCTCTCGTAGTGTTTGTATGAAAAGACCAGAGTAATAGGGTGAGTGATCCCTTGCTTGCTTGGGATAGGTTCATGTGCTGCCGATAGTACCCAGTTTGGTTCCCAGTTGAGATTGTTCCCAGTTTGTTTCGTTGAAATTGTTCCTAGTTTGGTTGGATGAGATTCGGGCCTAGCGGCCCCATGTGTGAAGTGTCGTTTGAAAGAGGAACTCGAGCCGCGTTCGATAGTACCTACATCACTTACGGCGATCGGTGACGACATGATGCGCAACATTTGAACGATGTTGCGCAACATTGTATATGGCACACGTATATGTAGGTATAGCAAACTGTTAGAAATCGCACCAGAGTCCAACATAATTATAGAGGTCCTCCATACAGTCAGTAAGTGAGGCCAGCTAAAACTGGTCTCTTGTAGTTTTGTATGAAAGTGAGGCCAACTAAAACTGGTCTCTCGTAGTGTTTGTATGAAAGTGAGGATGAGATTGTTCCTAGTTTGGTTAGTTGAGATTGTTCCTAGTTTGGTTGGATGAGATTGTTCCTAGTTTGGTTGGATGAGGTAGAAAGTGGGTCAAATCGGACCAAGAGCGTGTCGGGCACTCTACTTGGTAGAAAGTGTGACAGAAACGGACCAAGAGCGTGTCGGGCACTCTACTTGGTAGAAGTGTGACGAAACGGACCAAGAGCGTGTCGGGCACGCTAGTAGGTAGAAAGTGTGACGAAACGGACCAAGAGCGTGTCGGGCACTCTACTTGGTAGAAAGTGTGACGAAACGGACCAAGAGCGTGTCGGGCACTCTACTTGGTAGAAAGTGTGACGAAACGGACCAAGAGCGTGTCGGGCACTCTACGGTAGAAAGTGTGACGAAACGGACCAAGAGCGTGTCGGGCACGCTAGTAGGTAGAAAGTGTGACGAAACGGACCAAGAGCGTGTCGGGCACTCTACTTGGTAGAAAGTGTGACGAAACGGACCAGAGCGTGTCGGGCACGCTAGTAGGTAGAAGTGTGACGAAACGGACCAAGAGCGTGTCGGGCACTCTGCCGGTAGAAAGTGTGACGAAACGGACCAAGAGCGTGTCGGGCACTCTACTTGGTAGAAAGTGTGACGAAACGGACCAAGAGCGTGTCGGGCACTCTACTTGGTAGAAAGTGTGACGAAACGGACCAAGAGCGTGTCGGGCACGCTAGTAGGTAAAAAGCATGACGAAACGGACCAGAGCGTGTCGGGCACTCTACTTGTGAAAGTGTGACGAAACGGACCAAGAGCGTGTCGGGCACTCTACTTGGTAGAAAGTGTGACGAAACGGACCAAGAGCGTGTCGGGCACTCTACTTGGTAGAAAGTGTGACGAAACGGACCAAGAGCGTGTCGGGCACCTGTAGGTAGAACGTGTGACGACCGCGACCAAGAGCGTGTCGGGCACTCTACTTGGTAGAAAGTGTGACGAAACGGACCAAGAGCGTGTCGGGCACTCTACTTGGTAGAAAGTGTGACGAAACGGACCAAGGCGTGTCGGGCACTCTACTTGGTAGGAAGTGTGACGAAACGGACCAAGAGCGTGTCGGGCACTCTACTTGGTAGAAGTGTGACGAAACGGACCAAGAGCGTGTCGGGCACTCTTCTTGGTAGAAAGTGTGACGAAACGGACCAAGAGCGTGTCGGGCACTCTACTTGGTAGAAAGTGTGACGAAACGGACCAAGAGCGTGTCGGGCACTCTACTTGGTAGAAAGTGTGACGAAACGGACCAAGAGCGTGTCGGGCACTCTACTTGGTAGAAAGTGTGACGAAACGGACCAGATCGTGTCGGGCACTCTACTTGGTAGAAAGTGTGACGAAACGGACCAAGAGCGTGTCGGGCACTCTACTTGGTAGAAAGTGTGACGAAACGGACCAAGAGCGTGTCGGGCACTCTACTTGGAAGTGTGACGAAACGGACCAGAGCGTGTCGGGCACGCTAGTAGGTAGAAAGTGTGACGAAACGGACCAAGAGCGTGTCGGGCACTCTACTTGGTAAACACATCAAAATTATCAATACCGGAATCCCGTATTGTAATTAGAGTTACACGAGTTCCGCGTAACACGGCAGAATAGGTATTAAGTATGTCAAATAAGCTGCATTAAGTGTTTTCAAACGCAGTTTTCAAAAATTTCAAACAATGCTATTTTAAGGGATCACTAGTGGCTTTAGAAAATCTCGGGTTGTTAAAACTCGAGAACACTTCGTTAGCGCGTTTTAAAATACTTGTGGCGCCATCTCGCGGTCGCGTCAAACAACTGACACAGATCAGGTCAAATGCGCTTCTTTTACCCGACTGCCTCAGAAGGAAGAGTAAGTAGGTATGATTTTCGGGAATATATATGTAAATGTAACTCTTTGATTATTGTTAATCAAGATGTAACTATATGATCTTTCGAGCCGGCAAGCTTACTGTGCCCTCACCTTATTAATTGCCCAGTACAACTACAACATCTCATCTCTTGCTCATTCGACCTACTTGTAGAGAGAGACAACAACAACGTGAGTTCTGTGCATATAACCTCTATTGATATTATGTTCTAAGGTAGATCTTATGAATATAACCTCTATACATATTTATGTTATGTATGTGGGTATATGAGTTATTTTTAGAATCGTATGAGTGAATGAATACCGGATCAATTTTTTCAATACCGAGATCCCGGTATTACGGTATGATTGGACCGTTCTACTCGGAGGACGTGCGTCATAAAAAAAAAGTAAGGTATTATGCAACTTTTTATCACAAAGCAATAAAAAAATGTCCACTGTAGAAATACAGTCACATTTAGAAATAAAGTAGTCGAAAGTATTTTCGTAAGAAAACAAAAGATGGCGCTAGTAGTTTTAAAACGCGGTAATGAAATGTTTTCTGCGATATGATAAAGGTGTTGGGTGCATAGTGTTCGCCACGCGGACACGTTCGCCTCGCGAAAACTTAGAACTTAGAACTTAAAACTTAAAAATTAAAAATTAGAACTGGAAAACCGAACCGCCTACGGTACGGTACTTAGTAGGTAGTAGTAGGTACCATGTGTGGGGTGTCGTTTGAAAGAGGGACTCGAGCCGCGTTCGATGGTACAACACTTACGGCGATCGGTGACGACATGTCGCGCAACATTGTACAACATTGTATGCTGCCGATAGTACCCAGCGTGGGTGCCGGCCGAGATTGTTCCCAGTTTGGTTACGTCCATTTCAGCTTTGTAGCTCGACACACTTTAGAACCCAAATGTCACTTTGAACGACACATGTCATTAACCTAAACTCGAGCGAACTAACTTCGAGTGACCTACTTGTTCCTGTCCGTCCAGTGTCCAGTACGGTTCGGGTGTTTTTTTTTTTAATTCGTTATCAAGTCCGTTTTTAATAATTTATCCAGTATGAGGACAGCATATATTACATAAATCAATAAAAATATCTGTGTGTTGCGTGACCGTTACGGTGTAATAATTAAAATCAAGTTAAGTGAGGCCAGCAAACTGGTCTCTCGTAGTGTTGTATGAAAAGACCAGAGTAATAGGGTGAGTGATCCCTTGCTTGCTTGGGATAGGTTCATGTGCTGCCGATAGTACCCAGTTTGGTTCCCAGTTGAGATTGTTCCCAGTTTGTTTCGTTGAAATTGTTCCTAGTTTGGTTGGATGAGATTCGGGCCTAGCGGGCCCCATGTGTGGGGTGTCGTTTGAAAGAGGAACTCGAGCCGCGTTCGATAGTACCTACATCACTTACGGCGATCGGTGACGACATGATGCGCAACATTTGAACGATGTTGCGCAACATTGTATATGCACACGTCTATGCAGGTATAGCAAACTGTTAGAAATCGCACCAGGTCCTCCATACAGTCAGTAAGTGAGGCCAGCTAAAACTGGTCTCTTGTAGTTTTTGTATGAAAGTGAGGCCAACTAAAACTGGTCTCTCGTAGTGTTTGTATGAAAGTGAGGATGAGATTGTTCCTAGTTTGGTTAGTTGAGATTGTTCCTAGTTTGGTTGGATGAGATTGTTCCTAGTTTGGTTGGATGAGGTAGAAAGTGGGTCAAATCGGACCAAGAGCGTGTCGGGCACTCTACTTGGTAGAAAGTGTGACGAAACGGACCAAGAGCGTGTCGGGCACGCTAGTAGGTAGAAAGTGTGACGAAACGGACCAAGAGCGTGTCGGGCACTCTGCGGTAGAAAGTGTGACGAAACGGACCAAGAGCGTGTCGGGCACTCTACTTGGTAGAAAGTGTGACGAAACGGACCAAGAGCGTGTCGGGCACTCTACTTGGTAGAAAGTGTGACGAAACGGACCAGAGCGTGTCGGGCACTGCTAGTAGGTAGAAAGTGTGACGAAACGGACCAAGAGCGTGTCGGGCACTCTACTTGGTAGAAAGTGTGACGAAACGGACCAAGAGCGTGTCGGGCACTCTAGTAGGTAGAAAGTGTGACGAAACGGACCAAGAGCGTGTCGGGCACTCTACTTGGTAGAAAGTGTGACGAAACGGACCAAGAGCGTGTCGGGCACTCTACTTGGTAGAAAGTGTGACGAAACGGACCAAGAGCGTGTCGGGCACGCTGTAGGTAGAAAGTGTGACGAAACGGACCAAGAGCGTGTCGGGCACTCTACTTGGTAGAAAGTGTGACGAAACGGACCAAGAGCGTGTCGGGCACTCTAGCGGTAGAAAGTGTGACGAAACGGACCAGAGCGTGTCGGGCACTCTACTTGGTAGAAAGTGTGACGAAACGGACCAAGAGCGTGTCGGGCACTCTACTTGGTAGAAAGTGTGACGAAACGGACCAGAGCGTGTCGGGCACTCTAGTAGGTAAAGTGTGACGAAACGGACCAAGAGCGTGTCGGGCACTCTACTTGGTAAGTGTGACGAAACGGACCAAGAGCGTGTCGGGCACTCTACTGGTAGAAAGTGTGACGAAACGGACCAAGAGCGTGTCGGGCACTCTACTTGGTAGAAAGTGTGACGAAACGGACCAAGAGCGTGTCGGGCACTCTACTTGGTAGAAAGTGTGACGAAACGGACCAAGAGCGTGTCGGGCACTCTAGTAGGTAGAAAGTGTGACGAAACGGACCAAGAGCGTGTCGGGCACTCTACTTGGTAAACACATCAAAATTATCAATACCGGAATCCCGTATTGTAATTAGAGTTACACGAGTTCCGCGTAACACGGCAGAATAGGTATTAAGTATGTCAAATAAGCTGCATTAAGTGTTTTCAAACGCAGTTTTCAAAAATTTTCAAACAATGCTATTTTAAGGGATCACTAGTGGCTTTAGAAAATCTCGGGGTTGTTAAAACTCGAGAACACTTCGTTAGCGCGTTTTAAAATACTTGTGGCGCCATCTCACGGTCGCGTCAAACAACTGACACGATCAGGTCAAAATGCGCTTCTTTTTACCCGACTGCCTCAGAAGGAAGAGTAAGTAGGTATGATTTTCGGATATATATGTAAATGTAACTCTTTGATTATTGTTAATCAAAGATGTAACTATATGATCCTTCGAGCCGGCAAGCTTACTGTGCCCTCACCTTATTAATTGCCCAGTACAACTACAACATCTCATCTCTTGCTCATTCGACCTACTTGTAAGAGAGAGACAACAACAACGTAGAGTTCTGTGCATATAACCTCTATTGATATTATGTTCCTAAGGTAGATCTTATGAATATAACCTCTATACATATTTATGTTATGTATGTGGGTATATGAGTTATTTTGAAGTCGTCTTATCAGAGTGAATGAATACCGGATCAATTTTTCAATACCGAGATCAGTATTACGGTATTATTGGAACGTTTTACTCGGAGGACGTGAGTCATAAAAAAAGTAATGTTTTATGCAACTTTTATCACAAAGCAATAAAAAATGTCCACTGTAGAAATAAAGTCGTCGAAAGTATTTTCGTATGAAAACACTAGATGGCGCTAGTAGTTTTTTAAAACGCGGTAATGAAATGTTTTCTGCGATATGATAAAGGTGTTGGGTGCATAGTGTTCGCCACGCGGACACGTTCGCCTCGCGAAAACTTAGAACTTAGAACTTCTTAAAAATTAAAAATTAGAACTGGAAAACCGAACCGCCTACGGTACGGTACTTAGTAGGTAGTAGTAGGTACCATGTGTGGGGTGTCGTTTGAAAGAGGGACTCGAGCCGCGTTCGATGGTACAACACTTACGGCGATCGGTGACGACATGTCGCGCAACATTGTACAACATTGTATGTGCTGCCGATAGTACCCAGCGTGGGTGCCGGCCGAGATTGTTCCCAGTTTGGTTACGTCCATTTCAGCTTTGTAGCTCGACACACTTTAGAACCCAAATGTCACTTTGAACGACACATGTCATTAACCTAAACTCGAGCGAACTAACTTCGAGTGACCTACTTGTTCCTGTCCTCAGTGTCAGTACGGTTCGGGTGTTTTTAATTCGTTATCAAGTCCGTTTTAATAATTTATCAGTATGAGGACAGCATATATTACATAAATCAATAAAAATATCTGTGTGTTGCGTGACCGTTACGGTGTAATAATTAAAATCAAGTTAAGTGAGGCCAGCTTAAACTGGTCTCTCGTAGTGTTGTATGAAAAGACCAGAGTAATAGGGTGAGTGATCCCTTGCTTGCTTAGGATAGGTTCATGTGCTGCCGATAGTACCCAGTTTGGTTCCCAGTTGAGATTGTTCCCAGTTTGTTTCGTTGATATTGTTCCTAGTTTGGTTGGATGAGATTCGTGCCTAGAGGGCACCATGTGTGAGGTGTAGTGTGAAAGAGGAACTAGAGCCGCGTTCGATAGTACCTACATCACTTACGGCGATCGGTGACGACATGATGCGCAACATTTGAACGATGTTGCGCAACATTGTATGTCACACGTATATGTAGGTATAGCAAACTGTTAGAAATCGCACCAGAGTCCAACATAATTATAGAGGTCCTCCATACAGTCAGTAAGTGAGGCCAGCTAAAACTGGTCTCTTGTAGTTTTTGTATGAAAGTGAGGCCAACTAAAACTGGTCTCTCGTAGTGTTTGTATGAAAGTGAGGATGAGATTGTTCCTAGTTTGGTTAGTTGAGATTGTTCCTAGTTTGGTTGGATGAGTTGTTCCTAGTTTGGTTGGATGAGGTAGAAAGTGGGTCAAATCGGACCAAGAGCGTGTCGGGCACTCTACTTGGTAGAAAGTGTGACGAAACGGACCAAGAGCGTGTCGGGCACTCTACTTGGTAGAAAGTGTGACGAAACGGACCAAGAGCGTGTCGGGCACTCTAGTGGTAGAAGTGTGACGAAACGGACCAAGAGCGTGTCGGGCACTCTACTTGGTAGACAAACAACTGACACAGATCGGTCAAAATGCGCGAAACGGACCCGACTGCCTCAGAAGGAAGAGTAAGTAGGTGTCGGGACTGTCGGAGATATAAATGGTAGAAAGTGTATGTGGGTATAGAGTCTATTTTAAGTCGTCTTACCAGAGTGTGTGGGCACCGGACCAATTTGTGACCGGATTATTGGAACGTCTACTCGGAGGACGTGACTCTATAAAAGTGTGACGAAAGACCAAGATGTTTCGGGCACTTTAGTAGTGTGACGAAACGGACCAAAGCGTGTCGGGCACTGTAGAAAGAAAGTGACGAAACGGACCAAGAGCGTGTCGGGCATCTACTTGGTATGAAAACACTAGATGGCCTCTAGTTTTAAAACGCGGTAATGGAAATGTTTTCTGCGATACGGATAAAGGTGTCGGGTGCATAGTGTGTCGCCACGCGGACGTGTCGCCTCTACTAGAAAACTTAGAACCAAGAACTTAACTTTAAAAATTAGAAACTGGAAAACCGAACCGCCTACGGTACGGTGCTTAGTAGGTAGTAGTAGGTACCATGTGTGGGGTGTCGTTTGAAAGAGGACTCGAGCCGCGTTCGATGGTAGAAAGTGTGGCGATCGGTGACGACATGTCGCGCAACGTACAACATTGTATGTGCTGCCGATAGTACCCAGCGTGGGTGCCGGCCGAGATTGTTCCCAGTTTGGTTACGTCCATTTCAGCTTTGTAGCTCGACACACTTTAGAACCCAAATGTCACTTTGAACGACACATGTCATTAACCTAAACTCGAGCGAACTAACTTGAGTGACCTACTTGTTCCTGTCCTACAGTGTCAGTACGGTTCGGGTGTTTTTTTATTCGTTATCAAGTCCGTTTTTAATAATTTATCAGTATGAGGACAGCATATATTACATAAATCAATAAAAATATCTGTGTGTTGCGTGACCGTTACGGTGTAATAATTAAAATCAAGTTAAGTGAGGCCAGCTTAAACTGGTCTCTCGTAGTGTTTGTATGAAAGACCAGAGTAATAGGGTGAGTGATCCCTTGCTTGCTTGGGATAGGTTCATGTGCTGCCGATAGTACCCAGTTTGGTTCCCAGTTGAGATTGTTCCCAGTTTGTTTCGTTGAAATTGTTCCTAGTTTGGTTGGATGAGATTCGGGCCTAGCGGGCCCTGTGTAAGTGTCGTTTGAAAGAGGAACTCGAGCCGCGTTCGATAGTACCTACATCACTTACGGCGATCGGTGACGACATGATGCGCAACATTTGAACGATGTTGAACATTGTATATTACACATATATGTAGGTATAGCAAACTGTTAGAAATCGCACCAGAGTCCAACATAATTATAGAGGTCCTCCATACAGTCAGTAAGTGAGGCCAGCTAAAACTGGTCTCTTGTAGTTTTGTATGAAAGTGAGGCCAACTAAAACTGGTCTCTCGTAGTGTTTGTATGAAAGTGAGGATGAGATTGTTCCTAGTTTGGTTAGTTGAGATTGTTCCTAGTTTGGTTGGATGAGATTGTTCCTAGTTTGGTTGGATGAGGTAGAAAGTGGGTCAAATCGGACCAAGAGCGTGTCGGGCACTCTACTTGGTAGAAAGTGTGACGAAACGGACCAAGAGCGTGTCGGGCACTCTACTTGGTAGAAAGTGTGACGAAACGGACCAAGAGCGTGTCGGGCACTCTACTTGGTAGAAAGTGTGACGAAACGGACCAAGAGCGAGTCGGGCACTCTAGTAGGTAGAAAGTGTGACGAAACGGACCAAGAGCGTGTCGGGCACTCTACTTGGTAGAAAGTGTGACGAAAAGGACCAAGAGCGTGTCGGGCACTCTAGTAGAAAGTGTGACGAAACGGACCAAGAGCGTGTCGGGCACGCTAGTGGTAGAAAGTGTGACGAAACGGACCAAGAGCGTGTCGGGCACTCTACTTGGTAGAAAGTGTGACGAACGGACCAAGAGCGTGTCGGGCACTCTACTTGGTAGAAGTGTGACGAAACGGACCAAAGAGCGTATCGGGCACTCTACTTGGTAGAAAGTGTGACGAAACGGACCAAGAGCGTGTCGGGCACGCTAGTAGGTAGAAGTGTGACAAGAGCGTGTCGGGCACTCTACTTGGTAGAAAGTGTGACGAAACGGACCAAGAGCGTGTCGGGCACTCTACTTGAGTAGAAAGTGTGACGAAACGGACCAAGAGCGTGTCCGGGCACTCTGCACTTGGTAGAAGTGTGACCCAGGACGGACCAGAGCGTGTCGGGCACGCTAGTGAGTAGAAAGTGTGATGAAACGGACCAAGGCGTAATCGGGCACTCTGCGCCCGGTAGAAAGTGTGACGAAATGGACCAAGGCGTGTCGGAGCACTCTACTTGGTAGAAAGTGTGACGAAACGGACCAAGAGCGTATCGGGCACTCTGCGGTAGAAAGTGTGACGAAACGGACCAGAGCGTGCATGGGCGCTAGTGAGTAAGTGTGACCAGGAGCGGACCCGAGGCGTGTGGGCACTCTGCATGGTAGAAAGTGTGACAGGAACGGACCAGGCGGGCACTCTGCTTGGTAGAAAGTGTGACAAGAACGGACCAAGAGCGTGTCGGGCACTCGCCCAATGAGTAGAAGGTGTGACGAAACGGACCAGAGCGTGTCGGGCACGCTAGTAGGTGAAGTGTGACAGAAACGGACCAGGCGTGTCAGGGTACTCGTTCGGTAGAAGAAGTGTGACAAACGGACCAGAGCGTGTCGGGCACTCTACTTGGTAGAAAGTGTGACAGAAACGGACCAAGAGCGTGTCGGGCCTCTGCTTAGTAGGAAGTGTGACGAGAACGGACCAGGCGTGTCGGGCACGCTAGTGAGTAGAAAGTGTGACGAAACGGACCAAGAGCGTGTCGGGCACTCTAGTAGGTAGAAGTGTGACGAAACGGACCAGAGCGTGTCGGGCACTCTACTTGGTAGAAAGTGTGACGAAACGGACCAAGAGCGTGACGCGCACTCTCCTTGGTAGAATGTGGCACGACACGGCCAGAGCGTGTCGGGCACTCTACTTGGTAGAAAGTGTGACGAAACGGACCAAGAGCGTGTCGGGCACTCTACTTGGTAGAAAGTGTGACGAAACGGACCAAGAGCGTGTCGGGCACGCTAGTAGGTAGAAAGTGTGACGAAACGGACCAAGAGCGTGTCGGGCACTCTACTTGGTAGAAAGTGTGACGAAACGGACCAAGAGCGTGTCGGGCACTCTAGTAGGTAGAAAGTGTGACGAAACGGACCAAGAGCGTGTCGGGCACTCTACTTGGTAGAAAGTGTGACGAAACGGACCAAGAGCGTGTCGGGCACTCTACTTGGTAGAAAATGTGACGAAACGGACCAAGAGCGTGTCGGGCACGCTAGTAGGTAGAAAGTGTGACGAAACGGACCAAGAGCGTGTCGGGCACTCTACTTGGTAAACACATCAAAATTATCAATACCGGAATCCCGTATTGTAATTAGAGTTACACGAGTTCCGCGTAACACGGCAGAATAGGTATTAAGTATGTCAAATAAGCTGCATTAAGTGTTTTCAAACGCAGTTTTCAAAATTTTCAAACAATGCTATTTTAAAGGGATCACTAGTGGCTTTAGAAAATCTCAGGGTTGTTAAAACTCGAGAACACTTCGTTAGCGCGTTTTAAAATACTTGTGGCGCCATCTCACGGTCGCGTCAAACAACTGACACAGATCAGGTCAAATGCGCTTCTTTTGCGACTGCCTCAGAAGGAAGAGTAAGTAGGTATGATTTTCGGGAATATATATGTAAATGTAACTCTTTGATTATTGTTAATCAAGATGTAACTATATGATCCTTCGAGCCGGCAAACTTACTGCCCTCACTTATTAATTGCCCAGTACAACTACAACATCTCATCTCTTGCTCATTCGACCTACTTGTAAGAGAGAGACAACAACAACGTAGAGTTCTGTGCATATAACCTCTATTGATATTATGTTCCTAAGGTAGATCTTGTGAATATAACCTCTATACATATTTATGTTATGTATGTGGGTATATGAGTTATTTTTAAAGTCGTCTTATCAGAGTGAATGAATACCGGATCAATTTTTTCAATACCGAGATCCCGGTATTACGGTATTATTGGAACGTTTTACTCGGAGGACGTGAGTCATAAAAAAAAAAAGTAATGTTTTATGCAACTTTTTATCACAAAGCAATAAAAAATGTCCACTGTAGAAATAAAGTCACATTTAGAAATAAAGTCGTCGAAAGTATTTTCGTATGAAAACACTAGATGGCGCTAGTAGTTTTTTAAAACGCGGTAATGAAATGTTTTCTGCGATATGATAAAGGTGTTGGGTGCATAGTGTTCGCCACGCGGACACGTTCGCCTCGCGAAAACTTAGAACTTAGAACTTAAAACTTAAAAATTAAAAATTAGAACTGGAAAACCGAACCGCCTACGGTACGGTACTTAGTAGGTAGTAGTAGGTACCATGTGTGGGGTGTCGTTTGAAAGAGGGACTCGAGCCGCGTTCGATGGTACAACACTTACGGCGATCGGTGACGACATGTCGCGCAACATTGTACAACATTGTATGTGCTGCCGATAGTACCCAGCGTGGGTGCCGGCCGAGATTGTTCCCAGTTTGGTTACGTCCATTTCAGCTTTGTAGCTCGACACACTTTAGAACCCAAATGTCACTTTGAACGACACATGTCATTAACCTAAACTCGAGGCGAACTAACTGAGTGACCTACTTGTTCCTGTCCTCCAGTGTCCAGTACGGTTCGGTGTTTTTTTAATTCGTTATCAAGTCCGTTTTTAATAATTTATCAGTATGAGGACAGCATATATTACATAAATCAATAAAAATATCTGTGTGTTGCGTGACCGTTACGGTGTAATAATTAAAATCAAGTTAAGTGAGGCCAGCTTAAACTGGTCTCTCGTAGTGTTTGTATGAAAAGACCAGAGTAATAGGGTGAGTGATCCTTGCTTGCTTGGATAGGTTCATGTGCTGCCGATAGTACCCAGTTTGGTTCCCAGTTGAGATTGTTCCCAGGTTGTTTCGTTGAAATGGTTCCTAGTTTGGTTGGATGAGATTCGGGCCTAGAGGGCCCCATGTGTGTGGTGTCGTTTGAAAGAGGAACTCGAGCCGCGTTCGATAGTACCTACATCACTTACGGCGATCGGTGACGACATGATGCGCAACATTTGAACGATGTTGCGCAACATTGTATATTGCACACGTATATGTAGGTATAGCAAACTGTTAGAAATCGCACCAGAGTCCAACATAATTATAGAGGTCCTCCATACAGTCAGTAAGTGAGGCCAGCTAAAACTGGTCTCTTGTAGTTTTTGTATGAAAGTGAGGCCAACTAAAACTGGTCTCTCGTAGTGTTTGTATGAAAGTGAGGATGAGATTGTTCCTAGTTTGGTTAGTTGAGATTGTTCCTAGTTTGGTTGGATGAGATTGTTCCTAGTTTGGTTGGATGAGGTAGAAAGTGGGTCAAATCGGACCAAGAGCGTGTCGGGCACTCTACTTGGTAGAAAGTGTGACGAAACGGACCAAGAGCGTGTCGGGCACTCTAGTAGGTAGAAAGTGAACGAAACGGACCAGAGCGTGTCGGGCACTCTACTTGGTAGAAAGTGTGACGAAACGGACCAAGAGCGTGTCGGGCACTCTACTTGGTAGAACTAGTGACGAAACGGACCAAGAGCGTGTCGGGCACTCTACTTGGTAGAAAGTGTGACGAAACGGACCAAGAGCGTGTCGGGCACGCTAGTAGGTAGAAAGTGTGACGAAACGGACCAAGAGCGTGTCGGGCACTCTGCTTGGTAGAATGACGAAACGGACCAAAGCGTGTCGGGCACGCTAGTAGGTAGAAAGTGTGACGAAACGGACCAAGGCGTGTCGGGCACTCTACTTGGTAAAGTGACGTGGCCAAGTGCGGGCACTCACTAGTGGAAGGTGTCGGGAGTGTGGTAGGGTAGAAAGTGTGACGAAACGGACCAAGAGCGTGTCGGGCACTCTACTTGGTAGAAAGTGTGACGAAACGGACCAAGAGCGTGTCGGGCACTCGCTAGTAGAAAGTGTGACGAAACGGACCAAGAGCGTGTCGGGCACTCTACTTGGTAGAAAGTGTGACGAAACGGACCAAGAGCGTGTCGGGCACTCTACTTGGTAGAAAGTGTGACGAAACGGACCAAGGCGTGTCGGGCACGCTAGTAGGTAGAAAGTGTGACGAAACGGACCAAGAGCGTGTCGGGCACTCTACAGGTAGAAAGTGTGACGAAACGGACCAAGAGCGTGTCGGGCACTCTACTTGGTAGAAAGTGTGACGAAACGGACCAAGAGCGTGTCGGGCACTCTACTTGGTAGAAAGTGTGACGAAACGGACCAAGAGCGTGTCGGGCACTCTACTTGGTAGAAAGTGTGACGAAACGGACCAAGAGCGTGTCGGGCACTCTACTTGGTAGAAAGTGTGACGAAACGGACCAAGAGCGTGTCGGGCACTCTGCTTGAAAACACATCAAAATTATCACCGGAATCCCGTATTGTAATTAGAGTTACAGTTCCGCGTAACACGGCAGAATCGTTAATAAGTATGTCAAATAAGCTGCATTAAGTGTTTTCAAACGCAGTTTCAAAAATTTTCAAACAATGCTATTTTAAGGGATCACTAGTGGCTGAAAATCTCGGGGTTGTTAAAACTCGAGAACACTTCGTTAGCGCGTTTTAAAATACTTGTGGCGCCATCTCAGTCGCGTCAAACAACTGACACAGATCAGGTCAAAATGCGCTTCTTTACCCGACTGCCTCAGAAGGAAGAGTAAGTAGGTATGATTTTCAGGAATATATATGTAAATGTAACTCTTTGATTATTGTTAATCAAAGATGTAACTATATGATCCTTCAGGCCAGCAAGCTTACTGTGCCCTCACCTTATTAATTGCCCAGTACAACTACAACATCTCATCTCTTGCTCATTCGACCTACTTGTGAGAAGACAACAACAACGTAGAGTTCTGTGCATATAACCTCTATTGATATTATGTTCCTAAGGTAGATCTTATGAATATAACCTCTATACATATTTATGTTATGTATGTGGGTATATGAGTTATTTTAGAGTCGTCTTATCAAGTGAATGAATACCGGATCAATTTTTCAATACCGAGATCGGTATTACGGTATTATTGGAACGTTTTACTCGGAGGACGTGAGTCATAAAAAAAAGTAATGTTTTATGCAACTTTTTATCACAAAGCAATAAAAAAATGTCCACTGTAGAAATAAAGTCGTCGAAAGTATTTTCGTATGAAAACACTAGATGGCGCTAGTAGTTTTTTAAAACGCGGTAATGAAATGTTTTCTGCGATATGATAAAGGTGTTGGGTGCATAGTGTTCGCCACGGGACGTTCGCCTCGCGAGCTTAGAACTTAGAACTTAAAACTTAAAATTAAAAATTAGAACTGGAAAACCGACCGCCTACGGTACGGTACTTAGTGGTAGTAGTAGGTACCATGTGTGGGGTGTCGTTTGAAAGAGGACTCGAGCCGCGTTCGATGGTACAACACTTACGGCGATCGGTGACGACATGTCGCGCAACATTGTACAACATTGTATGTGCTGCCGATAGTACCCAGCGTGGGTGCCGGCCGAGATTGTTCCCAGTTTGGTTACGTCCATTTCAGCTTTGTAGCTCGACACACTTTAGAACCCAAATGTCACTTTGAACGACACATGTCATTAACCTAAACTCGAGCGAACTAACTTCGAGTGACCTACTTGTTCCTGTCCTACAGTGTCAGTACGGTTCGGGTGTTTTTTTAATTCGTTATCAAGTCCGTTTTAATAATTTATCAGTATGAGGACAGCATATATTACATAAATCAATAAAAATATCTGTGTGTTGCGTGACCGTTACGGTGTAATAATTAAAATCAAGTTAAGTGAGGCCAGCTTAAACTGGTCCCTCGTAGTGCTTGTATGAAAAGACCAGAGTAATAGGGTGAGTGATCCCTTGCTTGCTTGGGATAGGTTCATGTGCTGCCGATAGTACCCAGTTTGGTTCCCAGTTGAGATTGTTCCCAGTTTGTTTCGTTGAAATTGTTCCTAGTTTGGTTGGATGAGATTCGGGCCTAGCGGGCCCCATGTGAGGTGTCGTTTGAAGAGGAACTCGAGCCGCGTTCGATAGTACCTACATCACTTACGGCGATCGGTGACGACATGATGCGCAACATTTGAACGATGTTGCGCAACATTGTATATGGCACACGTATATGTAGGTATAGCAAACTGTTAGAAATCGCACCAGAGTCCAACATAATTATAGAGGTCCTCCATACAGTCAGTAAGTGAGGCCAGCTAAAACTGGTCTCTTGTAGTTTTGTATGAAAGTGAGGCCAACTAAAACTGGTCTCTCGTAGTGTTTGTATGAAAGTGAGGATGAGATTGTTCCTAGTTTGGTTAGTTGAGATTGTTCCTAGTTTGGTTGGATGAGATTGTTCCTAGTTTGGTTGGATGAGGTAGAAAGTGGGTCAAATCGGACCAAGAGCGTGTCGGGCACTCTACTTGGTAGAAAGTGTGACGAAACGGACCAAGAGCGTGTCGGGCACTCTACTTGGTAGAAAGTGTGACGAAACGGACCAAGAGCGTGTCGGGCACGCGGGTAGGTAGGAAGTGAGACGAGACGGACAAAGAGCGGGACGGGCACTCTACTTGGTAGAAGTGTGACGAAACGGACCAGAGCGTGTCGGGCACTCTACTTGGTAGAAGTGTGACGAAACGGACCAGAGCGTGTCGGGCACGCTAGTAGTAGAAAGTGTGACGAAACGGACCAAGAGCGTGTCGGGCACTCTACTTGGTAGAAAGTGTGACGAAACGGACCAAAGCGTGTCGGGCACTCTACTTGGTAGAAGTGTGACGAAACGGACCAGAGCGTGTGGGCGCATTAGTGGGTGAAAGTGTGACGAAACGGACCAAAGCGTGTCGGGCACTCTACTTGGTAGAAAGTGTACGAAACGGACCAAGAGCGTGTCGGGCACTCTACTTGGTAGAAAGTGTGACGAAACGGACCAAGGCGTGTCGGGCACTCTACTTGGTAGAAAGTGTGACGAAACGGACCAGAGCGTGTCGGGCACGCTAGTAGGTAGAAAGTGTGACGAAACGGACCAAGAGCGTGTCGGGCACTCTGCTTGTAGAAAGTGTGACGAAACGGACCAGAGCGTGTCGGGCACTCTACTTGGTAGAAAGTGTGACGAAACGGACCAAGAGCGTGTCGGGCACTCTACTTGGTAGAAAGTGTGACAACACGGACCAAGAGCGTGTCGGGCACGCTAGTAGGTGAAAAGTGTGACGAAACGGACCAAGGCGTGTCGGGCACGCTGGTAGGTAGAAAGTGTGACAGAAACGGATAAGGCGTGTCGGGCACTCTACTTGGTAGAAAGTGTGACGAAACGGACCAAGAGCGTGTCGGGCACGCTAGTAGGTAGAAAGTGTGACGAAACGGACCAAGAGCGTGTCGGGCACCTAGTGGTAGAAAGTGTGACGAAACGGACCAGGCGTGTCGGGCACTCTAGTAGGTAGAAAGTGTGACGAAACGGACCAAGAGCGTGTCGGGCACTCTGCTTGGTAGAAGTGTGACAGAACGGACCAAGAGCGTGTCGGGCACTCTACTTGGTAGAAAGTGTGACGAAACGGACCAAGAGCGTGTCGGGCACTCTACTTGGTAGAAAGTGTGACGAAACGGACCAAGGCGTGTCGGGCACTCTGCTAGTAGGAAGTGTGACGAAACGGACCAAGGCGTGTCGGGCACGCTAGTAGGTAGAAAGTGTGACGAAACGGGCCAGAGCGTGTCGGGCACTCTACTTGGTAAACACATCAAAATTATCAATACCGGAATCGTATTGTAATTAAGTTTTGATTCACGTAACACGGCAGAATAGTATTAAGTATATGTCAAATAAGCTGCATTAAGTGTTTTCAAACGCAGTTTTCAAAAATTTTCAAACAATGCTATTTTAAGGGATCACTAGTGGCTTTAGAAAATCTCAGGGTTGTTAAAACTCGAGAACACTTCGTTAGCGCGTTTTAAAATACTTGTGGCGCCATCTCGCGGTCGCGTCAAACAACTGACACAGATCAGGTCAAATGCGCTTCTTTTTACCCGACTGCCTCAGAAGGAAGAGTAAGTAGGTATGATTTTCGGGAATATATATTTATGTTATGTATGTGGGTATATGAGTTATTTTTAGAGTCGTCTTATCAGAGTGAATGAATACCGGATCAATATTTTACCGGATTATTGGAACGTTTTACTCGGAGGACGTGAGTCATAAAAAAAAAGTAATGTTTTATGCAACTTTTTATCACAAAGCAATAAAAATGTCCACTGTAGAAATAAAGTCACATTTAGAAATAAAGTCGTCGAAAGTATTTTCGTATGAAAACACTAGATGGCGCTAGTAGTTTTTTAAAACGCGGTAATGAAATGTTTTCTGCGATATGATAAAGGTGTTGGGTGCATAGTGTTCGCCACGCGGACACGTTCGCCTCAACTTAGAACTTAGAACTTAAAAATTAAAAATTAGAACTGGAAAACCGCCTACGGTACGTTACTTAGTAGGTAGTAGTAGTTACCATGTGTTGGGTGTCGTTTGAAAGAGGGACTCGAGCCGCGTTCGATGGTACAACACTTACGGCGATCGGTGACGACATGTCGCGCAACATTGTACAACATTGTATGTGCTGCCGATAGTACCCAGCGTGGGTGCCGGCCGAGATTGTTCCCAGTTTGGTTACGTCCATTTCAGCTTTGTAGCTCGACACACTTTAGAACCCAAATGTCACTTTGAACGACACATGTCATTAACCTAAACTCGAGGGACCTAACTTCGAGTGACCTACTTGTCCTGTCCTCAGTGTCAGTACGGTTCGGGTGTTTTTAATTCGTTATCAAGTCCGTTTTAATAATTTATCAGTATGAGGACAGCATATATTACATAAAACAATAAAAATATCTGTGTGTTGCGTGCCCGTTACGGTGTAATAATTAAAATCAATTTAAGTGCTGCCAGCATTAACTGGTCTCTCGTAGTGTTTGTATGAAAAGACCAGAGTAATAGGGTGAGTGATCCCTTGGCTTGGATAGGTGGATGTGCTGCCGATAGTACCCAGTTTGGTTCCCAGTTGAGATTGTTCCCAGTTTGTTTCGTTGAAATTGTTCCTAGTTTGGTTGGATGAGATTCGGCCTAGCGGGCCCCATGTGTAAGTGTCGTTTGAAAGAGGAACTCGAGCCGCGTTCGATAGTACCTACATCACGGCGATCGGTGACGACATGATGCGCAACATTTGAACGATGTTGCGCAACATTGTATATGCACACGTATATGTAGGTATAGCAAACTGTTAGAAATCACCAGAGTCCAACATAATTATAGAGGTCCTCCATACAGTCAGTAAGTGAGGCCAGCTAAAACTGGTCTCTTGTAGTTTTGTATGAAAGTGAGGCCAACTAAAACTGGTCTCTCGTAGTGTTTGTATGAAAGTGAGGATGAGATTGTTCCTAGTTTGGTTAGTTGAGATTGTTCCTAGTTTGGTTGGATGAGATTGTTCCTAGTTTGGTTGGATGAGGTAGAAAGTGGGTCAAATCGGACCAAGAGCGTGTCGGGCACTCTACTTGGTAGAAAGTGTGACGAAACGGACCAAGAGCGTGTCGGGCACTCTACTTGGTAGAAAGTGTGACGAAACGGACCAAGAGCGTGTCGGGCACGCTAGTAGGTAGAAAGTGTGACGAAACGGACCAAGAGCGTGTCGGGCACTCTACTTGGTAGAAAGTGTGACGAAACGGACCAAGAGCGTGTCGGGCACTCTACTTGGTAGAAAGTGTGACGAAACGGACCAAGAGCGTGTCGGGCACTCTACTTGGTAGAAAGTGTGACGAAACGGACCAGAGCGTGTCGGGCACGCTAGTAGGTAGAAAGTGTGACGAAACGGACCAAGAGCGTGTCGGGCACTCTACTTGGTAAACACATCAAAATTATCAATACAGGAATACCGTAGAGTACTTCGAGTTACACGAGTTCCGCGTAACACGGCACAAGAGGTAGTAAGGATGTCAAATAACTGCATTAAGTGTTTTCAAACGCAGTTTTCAAAATTTCAAACAATGCTATTTTAAAAGGGATCACTAGTAAACTGAAAATCTCGGGGTTGTTAAAACTCAGAACACTTCGTTAGCGCGTTTTAAAATACTTGTGGCGCCATCTCGCGGTCGCGTCAAACAACTGACACAGATCAGGTCAAAATGCGCTTCTTTTTACCCGACTGCCTCAGAAGGAAAGTAAGTAGGTATGATTTTCAGGAATATATATTTTATATTATGTATGCTGGGTATGAGTTATTTTTAGGTACGTCTTATCGAGTGAATGAATACCGGATCAATTTTTTCAATACCGAGATCGGTATTACGGTATTAATGGAACGTTTACTCGGAGGACGTGAGTCATAAAAAGTAATGTTTTATGCAACTTTTTATCACAAGCAATAAAGTATGTTTTCTTGAAATAAAGTCACATTTAGAAATAAAGTCGTCGAAAGTATTTTCGTATGAAAACACTAGATGGCGCTAGTAGTTTTAAAACGCGGTAATGAAATGTTTTCTGCGATATGATAAAGGTGTTGGGTGCATAGTGTTCGCCACGCGGACGTTCGCCTCAAAACTTAGAACTTAGAACAACTTAAAATTAAAAATTAGAACTGGAAAACCGTAGTACGGTACGGTACTTAGTAGGTAGTAGTAGGTACCATGTGTGGGTGTCGTTTGAAAGAGGGACTCGAGCCGCGTTCGATGGTACAACACTTACGGCGATCGGTGACGACAACAACAACATTGTATGTGCTGCCGATAGTACCCAGCGTGGGTGCCGGCCGAGATTGTTCCCAGTTTGGTTACGTCCATTTCAGCTTTGTAGCTCGACACTTTAGAACCCAAATGTCACTTTGAACGACACATGTCATTAACCTAAACTCGAGCGAACTAACTTCAGGTGACCTACTTGTTCCTGTCCGTCAGTGTCAGTACGGTTCGGGTGTTTTTTAATTCGTTATCAAGTCCGTTTTTAATAATTTATCAGTATGAGGACAGCATATATTACATAAATCAATAAAAATATCTGTGTGTTGCGTGACCGTTACGGTGTAATAATTAAAATCAAGTTAAGTGAGGCCAGCTTAAACTGGTCTCTCGTAGTGTTGTATGAAAAGACCAGAGTAATAGGGTGGTGATCCCTTGCTTGAGGATAGTTCATGTGCTGCCGATAGTACCCAGTTTGGTTCCCAGTTGAGATTGTTCCCAGTTTGTTTCGTTGAAATTGTTCCTAGTTTGGTTGGATGAGATTCGGGCCTAGCGGGCCCCATGTGTGAGGTGTCGTTTGAAAGAGGAACTCGAGCCGCGTTCGATAGTACCTACATCACTTACGGCGATCGGTGACGACATGATGCGCAACATTTGAACGATGTTGCGCAACATTGTATATGGCACGTATATGTAGGTATAGCAAACTGTTAGAAATCGCACCAGAGTCCAACATAATTATAGAGGTCTCCATACAGTCAGTAAGTGCGGCCAGCTAAAACTGGTCTCTTGTAGTTTTGTATGAAAGTGAGGCCAACTAAAACTGGTCTCTCGTAGTGTTTGTATGAAAGTGAGGATGAGATTGTTCCTAGTTTGGTCAGTTGAGATTGTTCCTAGTTTGGTTGGATGAGATTGTTCCTAGTTTGGTTGGATGAGGTAGAAAGTGGGTCGAATCGGACCAAGAGCGTGTCGGGCACTCTACTTGGTAGAAAGTGTGACGAAACGGACCAGAGGCGTGTCGGGCACTCTTGGTAGAGTGTGACGAATGCGCTTCTTTTTACCCGACTGCCTCAGAAGGAAGAGTAAGTAGGTATGATTTTCGGGAATATATATTTATGTTATGTATGTGGGTATATGAGTTATTTTTAGAGTCGTCTTATCAGAGTGAATGACACTTGCTATTAGAGCTTTCGAATACCGTACTTTTTCAATACCGGTATTGAATACCGGATCAATTTTTTCAATACCGAGATCCCGGTATTACGGTATTATTGGAACGTTTTACTCGGAGGACGTGAGTCATAAAAAAAATCGAGCCGCGTTCGATGGTACAACACTTACGGCGATCGGTGACGACATGTCGCGCAACATTGTACAACATTATGCTGCCGATAGTACCCAGCGTGGGTGCCGGCCGAGATTGTTCCCAGTTTGGTTACGTCCATTTCAGCTTTGTAGCTCGACACTTTAGAACCCAAATGTCACTTTGAACGACACATGTCATTAACCTAAACTCGAGCGAACTAACTTCCAGGTGACCTACTTGTTCCTGTCCTACAGTGTCAGTACGGTTCGGGTGTTTTTTTAATTCGTTATCAAGTCCGTTTTAATAATTTATCAGTATGAGGACAGCATATATTACATAAATCAATAAAAATATCTGTGTGTTGCGTGACCGTTACGGTGTAATAATTAAAATCAAGTTAAGTGAGGCCAGCAAACTGGTCTCTCGTAGTGTTTGTATGAAAAGACCAGAGTAATAGGGTGGTGATCCTTGCTTGGGATAGGTTCATGTGCTGCCGATAGTACCCAGTTTGGTTCCCAGTTGAGATTGTTCCCAGTTTGTTTCGTTGAAATTGTTCCTAGTTTGGTTGGATGAGATTCGGGCCTAGCGGGCATGTGTGAAGTGTCGTTTGAAAGAGGAACTCGAGCCGCGTTCGATAGTACCTACATCACTTACGGCGATCGGTGACGACATGATGCGCAACATTTGAACGATGTTGCGCAACATTGTATATAGCACACGTATATGTAGGTATAGCAAACTGTTAGAAATCGCACAGAGTCAACATAATTATAGAGGTCCTCCATACAGTCAGTAAGTGAGGCCAGCTAAAACTGGTCTCTTGTAGTTTTTGTATGAAAGTGAGGCCAACTAAAACTGGTCTCTCGTAGTGTTTGTATGAAAGTGAGGATGAGATTGTTCCTAGTTTGGTTAGTTGAGATTGTTCCTAGTTTGGTTGGATGAGATTGTTCCTAGTTTGGTTGGATGAGGGCGAAAGTGGGTCAAATCGGACCAAGAGCGTGTCGGGCACTCTGTGGTAGAAAGTGTGACGAAACGGACCAAGAGCGTGTCGGGCACTCTACTTGGTAGAAAGTGTGACGAAACGGACCAGAGCGTGTCGGGCACGCTAGTAGGTAGAAAGTGTGACGAAACGGACCAGAGCGTGTCGGGCACTCTACTTGGTAGAAAGTGTGACGAAACGGACCAAGAGCGTGTCGGGCACACTACTTGGTAGAAAGTGTGACGAAACGGACCAAGAGCGTGTCGGGCACTCTACTTGGTAGGAAGTGTGACGAAACGGACCAAGAGCGTGTCGGGCACTGGTAGGTGAAAATGTGACGAAACGGACCAAGAGCGTGTCGGGCACTCTGTAGTAAACACATCAAAATTATCAATACGGAATCCCGTATTGTAATTAGAGTTACACGAGTTCCGCGTAACACGGCAGAATAGGTATTAAGTATGTCAAATAAGCTGCATTAAGTGTTTTCAAACGCAGTTTTCAAAAATTTCAAACAATGCTATTTTAAAGGGATCACTAGTGGCTTTAGAAAATCTGGTTGTTAAAACTCGAAACACTTCGTTAGCGCGTTTTAAAATACTTGTAGCGCCATCTCGCGGTCGCGTCAAACAACTGCACAGATCAGTCAAATGCGCCTTTTTACCGGCTGCCTCAGGAAGAGTAAGTAGTATGATTTTCGGAATATATATTTATATTGTATGTGGGTATGAGTTATTTTTAGAGTCGTCTTATCAGAGTGAATGATACGGATCAATTTTTTCAATACCGGATCCCGGTATTGGTATTAAGAACGTTTACTCGGAGGACGTGAGTCATAAAAAAAAGTAATGTTTTATGCAACTTTTTTTACAAAGCAATAAAAAATGTCCACTGTAGAAATAAAGTCATTTAGAAATAAAGTCGTCGAAAGTATTTTCGTATGAAAACACTAGATGGCGCTAGTAGTTTTTAAAACGCGGTAATGAAATGTTTTCTGCGATATGATAAAGGTGTTGGGTGCATAGTGTTCGCCACGCGACACGTTCGCCTCGCAAAACTTAGAACTTAGAACTTAAAATTAAAAATTAGAACTGGAAAACCGTGTTAGGTACGGTACTTAGTAGGTAGTAGTAGGTACCATGTGTGGTGATTCGTTTGATTGAGGTACTCGAGCCGCGTTCGATGGTACAACACTTACGGCGATCGGTGACGACATGTCGCGCAACATTGTACAACATTGTATGTGCTGCCGATAGTACCCAGCGTGGGTGCCGGCCGAGATTGTTCCCAGTTTGGTTACGTCCATTTCAGCTTTGTAGCTCGACACGCTTAGAACCCAAATGTCACTTTGAACGACATGTCATTAACCTAAACTCGAGCGAACTAACTTCGAGTGACCTACTTGTTCCTGTCCTACAGTGTCAGTACGGTTCGGGTGTTTTTAATTCGTTATCAAGTCCGTTTTTAATAATTTATCAGTATGAGGACAGCATATATTACATAAATCAATAAAAATATCTGTGTGTTGCGTGACCGTTACGGTGTAATAATTAAAATCAAGTTAAGTGAGGCCAGCAAACTGGTCTCTCGTAGTGTTGTATGAAAAGACCAGAGTAATGGGTGAGTGATCCCTTGCTTGCAGGATAGGTTCATGTGCCGATAGAACCCAGTTAGGTTCCCAGTGGATATTGTTCCCAGTTTGTGTCGTTGAAATTGTTCCTAGTGTGGTTGGATGAGATTCGGGCCTAGCGTGGCCCATGTGTGGGGTCGTTTGAAAGAGGAACTCGAGCCGCGTTCGATAGTACCTACATCACTTACGGCGATCGGTGACGACATGATGCGCAACATTTGAACGATGTTGCGCAACATTGTATATGGCACACGTATATGTAGGTATAGCAAACTGTTAGAAATCGCACAGAGTCCAACATAATTATAGAGGTCTCCATACAGTCAGTAAGTGAGGCCAGCTAAAACTGGTCTCTTTTAGTATTTGTATTAAAGTGAGGCCACCTAAAACTGGTCTCTCGTAGTGTTTGTATGAAAAGTGAGGATGAGATTGTTCCTAGTTTGGTTAGTTGAGTTGTTCCTAGTTTGGTTGGATGAGATTGTTCCTAGTTTGGTTGGATGAAGGGTAGAAGTGGGTCAAATCGGACCAAGAGCGTCGGGCACTCTACTTGGTAGAAAGTGTGACGAAACGGACCAAGAGCGTGTCGGGCACTCTGCGGTAGAAAGTGTGACGAAACGGACCAAGAGCGTGTCGGGCACTCTACTTGGTAGAAAGTGTGACGAAACGGACCAAGAGCGTGTCGGGCACTCTACTTGGTAGAAAGTGTGACGAAACGGACCAAGAGCGTGTCGGGCACTCTACTTGGTTAGTAAACACATCAAATTATCAATACCGGAATCCCGTATTGTAATTAGAGTTACACGAGTTCCGCGTAACACGGCACAATAGGTATTAAGTATGTCAAATAAGCTGCATTAAGTGTTTTCAAACGCAGTTTTCAAAAAATTTCAAACAATGCTATTTTAAGGGATCACTAGTGGCTTTAGAAAATCTCGGGGTTGTTAAAACTCGAGAACACTTCGTTAGCGCGTTTTAAAATACTTGTGGCGCCATCTCGCGGTCGCGTCAAACAACTGACACAGATCAGGTCAAAATGCGCTTCTTTTTACCCGACTGCCTCAGAAGGAAGAGTAAGTAGGTATGATTTTCGGGAATATATATTTATGTTATGTATGTGGGTATATGATGGCGCTAGTAGTTTTAAAACGCGGTAATGAAATGTTTTCTGCGATATGATAAAGGTGTTGGGTGCATAGTGTTCGCCACGCGGACGTTCGCCTCATGAAAACTTAGAACTTAGAACTTAAAACTTAAAAATTAAAAATTAGAACTGAAAACCAGACCGCCTACGGTACGGTACTTAGTAGGTAGTAGTAGGTACCATGTGTGGGGTGTCGTTTGAAAGAGGGACTCGAGCCGCGTTCGATGGTACAACACTTACGGCGATCGGTGACGACATGTCGCGCAACATTGTACAACATTGTATGTGCTGCCGATAGTACCCAGCGTGGGTGCCGGCCGAGATTGTTCCCAGTTTGGTTACGTCCATTTCAGCTTTGTAGCTCGACACGCTAGAACCCAAATGTCACTTTGAACGACACATGTCATTAACCTAAACTCAGGCGAACTAACTTCGAGTGACCTACTTGTTCCTGTCCGTCAGTGTCAGTACGGTTCGGGTGTTTTTTTAATTCGTTATCAAGTCCGTTTTTAATAATTTATCAGTATGAGGACAGCATATATTACATAAATCAATAAAAATATCTGTGTGTTGCGTGACCGTTACGGTGTAATAATTAAAATCAAGTTAAGTGAGGCCAGCAAACTGGTCTCTCGTAGTGTTTGTATGAAAAGACCAGAGTAATAGGGTGAGTGATCCTTGCTTGCTTGGGATAGGTTCATGTGCTGCAGATAGTACCCAGTTTGGTTCCCAGTTGAGATTGTTCCCAGTTTGTTTCGTTGAAATTGTTCCTAGTTTGGTTGGATGAGATTCGGGCCTAGCGGGCCCCATGTGTGTGGTGTCGTTTGAAAGAGGAACTCGAGCCGCGTTCGATAGTACCTACATCACTTACGGCGAACGGTGACGACATGATGCGCAACATTTGAACGATGTTGCGCAACATTGTATATGCACACGTATGTAGGTATAGCAAACTGTTAGAAATCGCACCAGAGTCCAACATAATTATAGAGGTCCTCCATACAGTCAGTAAGTGAGGCCAGCTAAAACTGGTCTCTTGTAGTTTTTGTATGAAAGTGAGGCCAACTAAAACTGGTCTCTCGTAGTGTTTGTATGAAAGTGAGGATGAGATTGTTCCTAGTTTGGTTAGTTGAGATTGTTCCTAGTTTGGTTGGATGAGATTGTTCAGTTTGGTTGGATGAGGTAGAAAGTGGGTCAAATCGGACCAGAGCGTGTCAGGCACTACTTGGTAGAAAGTGTGACGAAACGGACCAAGAGCGTGTCGGGCACTCTACTTGGTAGAAAGTGTGACGAAACGGACCAAGAGCGTGTCGGGCACGCTAGTTGGTAGTAAGTGTGACGAAACGGACCAAGAGCGTGTCGGGCACTCTAGTAGGTAGAAAGTGTGACGAAACGGACCAAGAGTGTCGGGCACTCTACTTGGTAGAAGTGTGACGAAACGGACCAAGGCGTGTCGGGCACGCTGGTAGGTAGAAAGTGTGACGAAGCGTGTCGGGCACTCTACTTGGTAGAAAGTGTGACGAAACGGACCAAGAGCGTGTCGGGCACTCTACTTGGTAGAAAGTGTGACAGAATCGGACCAAGAGCGTGTCGGGCACTCTACTTGGTAGAAAGAGTGACGAAACGGACCAAGGCGTGTCGGGCACGCTGGTAGGTAGAAAGTGTGACGAAACGGACCAAGAGCGTGTCGGGCACTCTAGTAGGTAGAAAGTGTGACGAAACGGACCAAGGCGTGTCGGGCACTCTACTTGGTAGAAAGTGTGACGAAACGGACCAAGGCGTGTCGGGCACGCTAGTAGGTAGAAAGTGTGACGAAACGGACCAAGAGCGTGTCGGGCACTCTACTTGGTAGAAAGTGTGACGAAACGGACCAAGAGCGTGTCGGGCACTCTACTTGGTAGGAAGTGTGACGAAACGGACCAAGAGCGTGTCGGGCACGCTAGTAGGTAGAAAGTGTGACGAAACGGACCAAGAGCGTGTCGGGCACTCTGCTTGGTAAACACATCAAAATTATCAATACCGGAATCCCGTATTGTAATTAGAGTTACGAGTTCCGCGTAACACGGCAGAATAGGTATTAAGTATGTCAAATAAGCTGCATTAAGTGTTTTCAAACGCAGTTTTCAAAATTTTCAAACAATGCTATTTTAAGGGATCACTAGTGGCTTTAGAAAATCTCGGGGTTGTTAAAACTCAGAACACTTCGTTAGCGCGTTTTAAAATACTTGTGGCGCCATCTCACGGTCGCGTCAAACAACTGACACAGATCAGGTCAAATGCGCTTCTTTACCCGACTGCCTCAGAAGGAAGAGTAAGTAGGTATGATTTTCGGGAATATATATGTAAATGTAACTCTTTGATTATTGTTAATCAAAGATGTAACTATATGATCCTTCAGGCCGGCAAACACTGTGCCCTCACCTTATTAATTGCCCAGTACAACTACAACATCTCATCTCTTGCTCATTCGACCTACTTGTGAGAGAGACAACAACGTAGAGTTCTGTGCATATAACCTCTATTGATATTATGTTCCTAAGGTAGATCTTATGAATATAACCTCTATACATATTTATGTTATGTATGTGGGTATATGAGTTATTTTAAGTCGTCTTATCAGAGTGAATGAATACCGGATCAATTTTTCAATACCGAGATCGGTATTACGGTATTATTGGAACGTTTTACTCGGAGGACGTGAGTCATAAAAAAATGTTTTATGCAACTTTTATCACAAAGCAATAAAAAAATGTCCACTGTAGAAATAAAGTCGTCGAAAGTATTTTCGTATGAAAACACTAGATGGCGCTAGTAGTTTTTTAAAACGCGGTAATGAAATGTTTTCTGCGATATGATAAAGGTGTTGGGTGCATAGTGTTCGCCACGCGGACACGTTCGCCTCGCAACTGAACTTAGAACTTAAAACTTAAAATTAAAAATTAGAACTGGAAAACCGACCGCCTACGGTACGGTACTTAGTAGGTAGTAGTAGGTACCATGTGTGGGGTGTCGTTTGAAAGAGGACTCGAGCCGCGTTCGATGGTACAACACTTACGGCGATCGGTGACGACATGTCGCGCAACATTGTACAACATTGTATGCTGCCGATAGTACCCAGCGTGGGTGCCGGCCGAGATTGTTCCCAGTTTGGTTACGTCCATTTCAGCTTTGTAGCTCGACACTTTAGAACCCAAATGTCACTTTGAACGACACATGTCATTAACCTAAACTCAGCGAACTAACTTCGAGTGACCTACTTGTTCCTGTCCTACAGTGTCAGTACGGTTCGGGTGTTTTTTTAATTCGTTATCAAGTCCGTTTTAATAATTTATCAGTATGAGGACAGCATATATTACATAAATCAATAAAAATATCTGTGTGTTGCGTGACCGTTACGGTGTAATAATTAAAATCAAGTTAAGTGAGGCCAGCTTAAACTGGTCTCTCGTAGTGTTTGTATGAAAGACCAGAGTAATAGGGTGAGTGATCCCTTGCTTGGGGATAGGTTCATGTGCTGCCGATAGTACCCAGTTTGGTTCCCAGTTGTGATTGTTCCCAGTTTGTTTCGTTGAAATTGTTCCTAGTTTGGTTGGATGAGATTCGGGCCTAGCGGGCCCCATGTGTGGAGTGTCGTTTGAAAGAGGAACTCGAGCCGCGTTCGATAGTACCTACATCACTTACGGCGATCGGTGACGACATGATGCGCAACATTTGAACGATGTTGCGCAACATTGTATATAGGCACACGTATATGTAGGTATAGCAAACTGTTAGAAATCGCACCAGAGTCAACATAATTATAGAGGTCCTCCATACAGTCAGTAAGTGAGGCCAGCTAAAACTGGTCTCTTGTAGTTTTGTATATGAAAGTGAGGCCAACTAAAACTGGTCTCTCGTAGTGTTTGTATGAAGTGAGGATGAGATTGTTCCTAGTTTGGTTAGTTGAGATTGTTCCTAGTTTGGTTGGATGAGATTGTTCCTAGTTTGGTTGGATGAGGTAGAAAGTGGGTCAAATCGGACCAAGAGCGTGTCGGGCACTCTACTTGGTAGAAAGTGTGACGAAACGGACCAAGAGCGTGTCGGGCACTCTACTTGGTAGAAAGTGTGACGAAACGGACCAAGAGCGTGTCGGGCACGCTAGTAGGTAGAAAGTGTGACGAAACGGACCAAGAGCGTGTCGGGCACTCTACTTGGTAGAAAGTGTGACGAAACGGACCAAGAGCGTGTCGGGCACTCTACTTGGTAGAAAATGTGACGAAACGGACCAAGAGCGTGTCGGGCACTCTACTTGGTAGAAAGTGTGACGAAACGGACCAAGAGCGTGTCGGGCACGCTAGTAGGTAGAAAGTGTGACAGAAACGGACCAAGAGTGTCGGGCACTCTGCTTGAGTAAACACATCAAAATTATCAATACCGGAATCCCGTATTGTAATTAGAGTTACACGAGTTCCGCGTAACACGGCAGAATAGGTATTAAGTATGTCAAATAAGCTGCATTAAGTGTTTTCAAACGCAGTTTTCAAAATTTCAAAAACAATGCTATTTTAAAGGGATCACTAGTGGCTTTAGAAAATCTCGAAGGTTGTTAAAACTCGAGAACACTTCGTTAGCGTTTTAAAATACTTGTGGCGCCATCTCGCGGTCGCATCAAACAACTGACACAGATCAGGTCAAAATGCGCTTCTTTTTACCCGACTGCCTCAGAAGGAAGAGTAAGTAGGTATGATTTTCGGGAATATATATTTATGTTATGTATGTGGGTATATGAGTTATTTTTAGAGTCGTCTTATCAGAGTGAATGAATACCGGATCAATTTTTTCAATACCGAGATCCCGGTATTACGGTATTATTGGAACGTTTTACTCGGAGGACGTGAGTCATAAAAATTAAACTTAAAATTAAAAATTAGAACTGGAAAACCGACCGCCTACGGTACGGTACTTAGTAGGTAGTAGTAGGTACCATGTGTGGGGTGTCGTTTGAAAGAGGACTCGAGCCGCGTTCGATGGTACAACACTTACGGCGATCGGTGACGACATGTCGCGCAACATTGTACAACATTGTATGTGCTGCCGATAGTACCCAGCGTGGGTGCCGGCCGAGATTGTTCCCAGTTTGGTTACGTCCATTTCAGCTTTGTAGCTCGACACACTTTAGAACAAATGTCACTTTGAACGACACATGTCATTAACCTAAACTCAGGCGAACTAACTGAGTGACCTACTTTTCCTGTCCTACAGTGTCAGTACGGTTCGGGTGTTTTTTTAATTCGTTATCAAGTCCGTTTTAATAATTTATCCAGTATGAGGACAGCATATATTACATAAATCAATAAAAATATCTGTGTGTTGCGTGACCGTTACGGTGTAATAATTAAAATCAAGTTAAGTGAGGCCAGCTTAAACTGGTCTCTCGTAGTGTTGTATGAAAAGACCAGAGTAATAGGGTGAGTGATCCTTGCTTGCAGGATAGGTTCATGTGCTGCCGATAGTACCCAGTTTGGTTCCCAGTTGAGATTGTTCCCAGTTTGTTTCGTTGAAATTGTTCCTAGTTTGGTTGGATGAGATTCGGGCCTAGCGGGCCCCATGTGTGGGTTGTCGTTTGAAAGA
Source organism: Phthorimaea operculella (assembly GCA_024500475.1). Lineage (NCBI taxonomy): Eukaryota > Metazoa > Arthropoda > Insecta > Lepidoptera > Gelechiidae > Phthorimaea > Phthorimaea operculella. Next base: position 16,782 of record JANFCV010000228.1, on the reverse strand, counting down.
GGAACTCGAGCCGCGTTCGATAGTACCTACATCACTTACGGCGATCGGTGACGACATGATGCGCAACATTTGAACGATGTTGCGCAACATTGTATATGGCACACGTATATGTAGGTATAGCAAACTGTTAGAAATCGCACCAGAGTCCAACATAATTATAGAGGTCCTCCATACAGTCAGTAAGTGAGGCCAGCTAAAACTGGTTTCTTGTAGTTTTTGTATGAAAGTGGGGCCAACTAAAACTGGTCTCTCGTAGTGTTTGTATGAAAGTGAGGATGAGATTGTTCCTAGTTTGCTCAGTTGAGATTGTTCCTTGTTTGGTTGGATGAGATTGTTCATAGTTTGGTTGGATGAGGTAGAAAGTGGTCAAATCGGACCAAGAGCGTGTCGGGCACTCTACTTGGTAGAAAGTGTGACGAAACGGACCAAGAGCGTGTCGGGCACTCTACTTGGTAGAAAGTGTGACGAAACGGACCAAGAGCGTGTCGGGCACTCTGCTTGGTAGAAAGTGTGACGAAACGGACCAAGAGCGTGTCGGGCACTCTACTTGGTAGAAAGTGTGACGAAACGGACCAGGAGCGTGTCGGGCACTGTACTTGAAGTAAACACATCGAATTATCAATACCGGAATCCCGTATTGTAATTAAGTTACACGAGTTCCGCGTAACCGGCAGAATAGGTATTAAGTATGTCAAATAAGCTGCATTAGTGTTTTCAAACGCAGTTTTCAAGAATTCAAACAATGCTATTTTAAAGGGATCACTAGTGGCTTTAGAAAATCTCGGGGTTATTAAAACTCGAGAACACTTCGTTAGCGCGTTTTAAAATATTGTGGCGCCATCTCGCGGTCGCGTCAAACAACTGACACAGATCAGGTCAAATGCGCTTCTTTTTACCCGACTGCCTCAGAAGGAAGAGTAAGTAGGTATGATTTTCGGGAATATATTTATGTTATGTATGTGGGTATATGAGTTATTTTAGAAGTCGTCTTATCAAGTGAATGACACTTGCTATTAGAGCTTTCGAATACCGTACTTTTTCAATACCGGTATTGAATACCGGATCAATTTTCAATACCGAGATCAGTATTATTATTGGAACGTTTTTTTCGGAGGACGTGAATCATAAAAAAAAGTAATGTTCTATGCATGCAACTTTTTATTACAAAGCAATAAAAAATGTCACTGTAGAAATAAAGTCACATTTAGAAATAAAGTCGTCAAAGTATTTTCGTATGAAAACACTAGATGGCGCTAGTAGTTTTAAAACGCGGTAATGAAATGTTTTCTGCGATATGATAAAGGTGTTGGGTGCATAGTGTTCGCCACGCGGACGTTCGCCTCGCGAAGCAACTTAGAACTTAAAACTTAAAATTAAAAATTAGAACTGGAAAACCAGACCGCCTACGGTACGGTACTTAGTAGGTAGTAGTAGGTACCATGTGTGGGGTGTCGTTTGAAAGAGGGACTCGAGCCGCGTTCGATGGTACAACACTTACGGCGATCGGTGACGACATGTCGCGCAACATTGTACAACATTGTATGTGCGAGTGATAGTACCCAGCGTGGGTGCCGGCCGAGATTGTTCCCAGTTTGGTTACGTCCATTTTAGCTTTGTAGCTCGACACACTTTAGAACCCAAATGTCACTTTGAACGACACATGTCATTAACCTAAACTCGAACTAACTTGGTGACACTTGTTCCTGTCGTCCAGTGTCAGTACGGTTCGGGTGTTTTTTTAATTCGTTATCAAGTCCGTTTTAATAATTTATCCAGTATGAGGACAGCATATATTACATAAATCAATAAAAATATCTGTGTGTTGCGTGACCGTTACGGTGTAATAATTAAAATCAAGTTAAGTGAGGCCAGCTAAAACTGGTCTCTAGTAGTGTTTGTATGAAAAGACCTGCTTAATAGGGTGAGTGATCCGATGCTTTCTTTGTATAGGTTCATGTGCTGCCGATAGTACCCAGTTTGGTTCCCAGTTGAGATTGTTCCCAGTTTGTTTCGTTGAAATTGTTCCTAGTTTGGTTGGATGAGATTCGGGCCTAGCGGGCCCCATGTGTGGAGTGTCGTTTGAAAGGAACTCGAGCCGCGTTCGATATACCTACATCACTTACGGCGATCGGTGACGACATGATGCAACATTTGAACGATGTTGCGCAACATTATATGGCACACGTATATGTAGGTATAGCAAACTGTTAGAAATCGCACCAGAGTCCAACATAATTATAGAGGTCCTCCATACAGTCAGTAAGTGAGGCCAGCTAAAACTGGTCTCTTGTAGTTTTTGTATGAAAGTAGGGCCAACTAAAACTGGTCTCGTAGTGTTTGTATGAAAGTGAGGATGAGATTGTTCCTAGTTTGGTTAGTTGAGATTGTTCCTAGTTTGGTTGGATGAGATTGTTCCTAGTTTGGTTGGATGAGGTAGAAAGTGGGTCAAATCGGGACCAAGAGCGTGTCGGGCACTCTACTTGGCGGTAGAAAGTGTGACGAAACGGACCAAGAGCGTGTCGGGCACTCTACTTGGTAGAAAGTGTGACGAAACGGACCAGAGCGTGTCGGGCACGCTAGTAGGTAGAAAGTGTGACGAAACGGACCAAGGCGTGTCGGGCACTCTACTTGGTAGAAAGTGTGACGAAACGGACCAAGAGCGTGTCGGGCACTCTACAGGTAGAAAGTGTGACGAAACGGACCAGAGCGTGACGGGCACTCTACTTGGTAGGAAGTGTGACGAAACGGACCAAGGCGTGTCGGGCACGCTAGTAGGTAAGTGTGACGAAACGGACCAAGAGCGTGTCGGGCACTCTGCTTAAAGTAAACACATCAAAATTATCAATACCGGAATCCGTATTGTAATTAGAGTTACACGAGTTCCGCGTAACCGCTGTACAGGTATTAAATATGTCAAATGGCTGCATTAAGTGTTTTCAAACACAGTTTCAAAATTTCAAACAATGCTATTTTAAGGGATCACTATGGCTTTAGAAAATCTCGGGTTGTTAAAACTCGAGAACACTTCGTGCTGCGTTTTAAAATACTTGTGGCGCCATCATGGTCGCGTCAAACAACTGACACAGATCAGGTCAAAATGCGCTTCTTTTTACCCGACTGCCTCAAAGAAGGGAAAATTATAAAGTAGGTATGATTTTCAGGAATATATATTTATATTATGTATGTGGGTACATGAGTTATTTTTAAGTCGTCTTGTCAGAGTGAATGAATACCGGATCAATTTTTTCAATACCGAGATCGGTATTACGGTGGAACGTTTTACTCGGAGGACGTGAGTCATAAAAGTAATGTTTTATCAACTTTTATCACAAAGCAATAAAAAATCCCACTGTAGAAATAAAGTCACATTTAGAAATAAAGTCGTCGAAAGTATTTTCGTATGAAAACACTAGATGGCGCTAGTAGTTTTAAAACGCGGTAATGAAATGTTTTCTGCGATATGATAAAGGTGTTGGGTGCATAGTGTTCGCCACGCGGACACGTTCGCCTCGCGAAAACTTAGAACTTAGAACAAAATTAAAAATTAGAACTGGAAAACCGTAGTACGGTACGTGTAGTAGGTAGTAGTGGTACCATGTGTGGGGTGTCGTTTGAAAGAGGACTCGAGCCGCGTTCGATGGTACAACACTTACGGCGATCGGTGACGACATGTCGCGCAACATTGTACAACATTGTATGTGCTGCCGATAGTACCCAGCGTGGGTGCCGGCCGAGATTGTTCCCAGTTTGGTTACGTCCATTTCAGCTTTGTAGCTCGACACACTTAGAACCCAAATGTCACTTTGAACGACACATGTCATTAACCTAAACTCAGGCGAACTAACCGAGTGACCTACTTGTTCCTGTCCTACAGTGTCAGTACGGTTCGGGTGTTTTTTTAATTCGTTATCAAGTCCGTTTTAATAATTTATCAGTATGAGGACAGCATATATTACATAAATCAATAAAAATATCTGTGTGTTGCGTGACCGTTACGGTGTAATAATTAAATCAAGTTAAGTGAGGCCAGCTTAAACTGGTCTCTCGTAGTGTTTGTATGAAAGACCAGAGTAATAGGGTGAGTGATCCCTTGCTTGCTTAGGATAGGTTCATGTGCTGCCGATAGTACCCAGTTTGGTTCCCAGTTGAGATTGTTCCCAGTTTGTTTCGTTGAAATTGTTCCTAGTTTGGTTGGATGAGATTCGGGCTACTTGGGCCCCATGTGTGAAGTGTCGTTTGAAGAGGAACTCGAGCCGCGTTCGATAGTACCTACATCACTTACGGCGATCGGTGACGACATGATGCGCAACATTTGAACGATGTTGCGCAACATTGTATATGGCACACGTATATGTAGGTATAGCAAACTGTTAGAAATCGCACCAGGTCCTCCATACAGTCAGTAAGTGAGGCCAGCTAAAACTGGTCTCTTGTAGTTTTTGTATGAAAGTGAGGCCAACTAAAACTGGTCTCTCGTAGTGTTTGTATGAAAGTGAGGATGAGATTGTTCCTAGTTTGGTTAGTTGAGATTGTTCCTAGTTTGGTTGGATGAGATTGTTCCTAGTTTGGTTGGATGAGGTAGAAAGTGGGTCAAATCGGACCAAGAGCGTGTCGGGCACTCTACTTGGTAGAAAGTGTGACGAAACGGACCAAGAGCGTGTCGGGCACTCTACTTGGTAGAAAGTGTGACGAAACGGACCAAGAGCGTGTCGGGCACTCTACTTGGTAGAAAGTGTGACGAAACGGACCAAGAGCGTGTCGGGCACTCTACTTGTGAAAGAAAGTGTGACAGAAACGGACCAAGAGCGTGTCGGGCACTCTACTTGGTAAACACATCAAAATTATCAATACCGGAATCCGTATTGTAATTAGAGTTACGAGTTCCGCGTAACACGGCAGAATAGGTATTAAGTATGTCAAAATAAGCTGCATTAAGTGTTTTCAAACGCGTTTTCAAAATTTCAAACAATGCTATTTTAAGGATCACTAGTGGCTTTAGAAAATCTCGGGGTTGTTAAAACTCGAGAACACTTCGTTAGCGCGTTTTAAAATACTTGTGGCGCCATCTCGCGGTCGCGTCAAACAACTGACACAGATCAGGTCAAATGCGCTTCTTTTACCCGACTGCCTCAGAAGGAAGAGTAAGTAGGTATGATTTTCGAGATATATTGTAAATTATCTTTGTGGGTATATGAGTTATTTTTGGTCGTCTTATCAGAGTACAATGACATCTTGCTATTGAGCTTTCAGATACCGTACTTTTTCAATACCGGTATTGAATACCGGATCAATTTTTTAATACCGAGATCCCGGTATTACGGTATTATTGGAACGTTTACTCGGAGGACGTGAGTCATAAAAAAAGTAATGTTTATGCAACTTTTATCACAAAGCAATAAAAAGTAACCACTGTAGAAATAAAAGTCACATTTAGAAATAAAGTCGTCGAAAGTATTTTCGTATGAAAACACTAGATGGCGCTAGTAGTTTTAAAACGCGGTAATGAAATGTTTTCTGCGATATGATAAAGGTGTTGGGTGCATAGTGTTCGCCACGCGGACGTTCGCCTCGCGAAAACAGAACTTAGAACTTAAAACTTAAAAATTAAAAATTAGAACTGGAAAACCGACCGCCTACGGTACGGTACTTAGTAGGTAGTAGTAGGTACCATGTGTGGGGTGTCGTTTGAAAGAGGACTCGAGCCGCGTTCGATGGTACAACACTTACGGCGATCGGTGACGACATGTCGCGCAACATTGTACAACATTGTATGTGCTGCCGATAGTACCCAGCGTGGGTGCCGGCCGAGATTGTTCCCAGTTTGGTTACGTCCATTTCAGCTTTGTAGCTCGACACACTAGAACAAATGTCACTTTGAACGACACATGTCATTAACCTAAACTCAGGCGAACTAACTGGTGACCTACTTGTTCCTGTCCGTACAGTGTCAGTACGGTTCGGGTGTTTTTTTAATTCGTTATCAAGTCCGTTTTTAATAATTTATCAGTATGAGGACAGCATATATTACATAAATCAATAAAAATATCTGTGTGTTGCGTGACCGTTACGGTGTAATAATTAAAATCAAGTTAAGTGAGCCAGCTTAAACTGGTCTCGTAGTGTTTGTATGAAAAGACCAGAGTAATAGGGTGAGTGATCCCTTGCTTGCTTGGGATAGGTTCATGTGCTGCCGATAGTACCCAGTTTGGTTCCCAGTTGAGATTGTTCCCAGTTTGTTTCGTTGAAATTGTTCCTAGTTTGGTTGGATGAGATTCGGGCCTAGCGGGCCCCATGTGTGGGGTGTCGTTTGAAAGAGGAACTCGAGCCGCGTTCGATAGTACCTACATCACTTACGGCGATCGGTGACGACATGATGCGCAACATTTGAACGATGTTGCGCAACATTGTATATGGCACACGTATATGTAGGTATAGCAAACTGTTAGAAATCGCACCAGAGTCCAACATAATTATAGAGGTCCTCCATACAGTCAGTAAGTGAGGCCAGCTAAAACTGGTCTCTTGTAGTTTTGTATGAAAGTGAGGCCAACTAAAACTGGTCTCTCGTAGTGTTTGTATGAAAGTGAGGATGAGATTGTTCCTAGTTTGGTTAGTTGAGATTGTTCCTAGTTTGGTTGGATGAGATTGTTCCTAGTTTGGTTGGATGAGGTAGAAAGTGGGTCAAATCGGACCAAGAGCGTGTCGGGCACTCTACTTGGTAGAAAGTGTGACGAAACGGACCAAGAGCGTGTCGGGCACTCTACTGGGTAGGAAGTGTAACGAAACGAACCAAGGCGTGTCGGGCACGCTAGTAGGTAGAAAGTGTGACGAAACGGACCAGAGCGTGTCGGGCACTAGTAGGTAGAAAGTGTGACGAAACGGACCAAGAGCGTGTCGGGCACTCTACTTGGTAGAAAGTGTGACGAAACGGACCAAGAGCGTGTCGGGCACGCTAGTAGGTAGAAAGTGTGACGAAACGGACCAGAGCGTGTCGGGCACTCTACTTAGTGAAAGTGTGACGAACGGACCAGGCGTGTCGGGCACTCTACTTGGTAGAAAGTGTGACGAAACGGACCAAGAGCGTGTCGGGCACTCTACTTGGTAGAAAGTGTGACGAAACGGACCAAGAGCGTGTCGGGCACTCTACTTGGTAGAAGTGTGACGAAACGGACCAAGAGCGTGTCGGGCACTCTACTTGGTAGAAAGTGTGACGAAACGGACCAAGGCGTGTCGGGCACGCTAGTAGGTAGAAAGTGTGACGAAACGGACCAAGGCGTGTCGGGCACGCTAGTAGGTAGAAAGTGTGACGAAACGGACCAAAGTGTCGGGCACTCTACTTGGTAGAAAGTGTGACGAAACGGACCAAGGCGTGTCGGGCACGCTAGTAGGTAGAAAGTGTGACGAAACGGACCAGAGCGTGTCGGGCACTCTGCTTGGTAGAAAGTGTGACGAAACGGACCAGAGCGTGTCGGGCACTCTACTTGGTAGGAAGTGTGACGAAACGGACCAGAGCGTGTCGGGCACGCTAGTAGGTAGAAAGTGTGACGAAACGGACCAAAGCGTGTCGGGCACTCTACTTAGTAAACACATCAAAATTATCAATACCGGAATCCCGTATTGTAATTAGAGTTACACGAGTTCCGCGTAACACGGCAGAATAGGTATTAAGTATGTCAAATAAGCTGCATTAAGTGTTTTCAAACGCAGTTTTCAAAAATTTTCAAACAATGCTATTTTAAGGGATCACTAGTGGCTTTAGAAAATCTCGGGTTGTTAAAACTCGAGAACACTTCGTTAGCGCGTTTTAAAATACTTGTGGCGCCATCTCGGTCGCGTCAAACAACTGACACAGATCAGGTCAAATGCGCTTCTTTTACCCGACTGCCTCAGAAGGAAGAGTAAGTAGGTATGATTTTCAGAATATATATGTAAATGTAACTCTTTGATTATTGTTAATCAAAGATGTAACTATATGATCCTTCAGGCAGCAAGCTTACTGTGCCCTCACCTTATTAATTGCCCAGTACAACTACAACATCTCATCTCTTGCTCATTCGACCTACTTGTAAAGAGAGACACAACAACGTAGAGTTCTGTGCATATAACCTCTATTGATATTATGTTCTAAGGTAGATCTTATGAATATAACCTCTATACATATTTATGTTATGTATGTGGGTATATGAGTTATTTTAGAATCGTCTTATCAGAGTGAATGAATACCGGATCAATTTTTTCAATACCGAGATCGGTATTACGGTATTATTGGAACGTTTTACTCGGAGGACGTGAGTCATAAAAAAAAAGTAATGTTTTATGCAACTTTTTATCACAAAGCAATAAAAAAATGTCCACTGTAGAAATAAAGTCGTCGAAAGTATTTTCGTATGAAAACACTAGATGGCGCTAGTAGTTTTTTAAAACGCGGTAATGAAATGTTTTCTGCGATATGATAAAGGTGTTGGGTGCATAGTGTTCGCCACGCGGACACGTTCGCCTCGCGAAAACTTAGAACTTAGAACTTAAAACTTAAAAATTAAAAATTAGAACTGGAAAACCGACCCGCCTACGGTACGGTAGTAGGTAGTAGTAGGTACCATGTGTGGGGTGTCGTTTGAAAGAGGAACTCGAGCCGCGTTCGATGGTACAACACTTACGGCGATCGGTGACGACATGTCGCGCAACATTGTACAACATTGTATGTGCTGCCGATAGTACCCAGCGTGGGTGCCGGCCGAGATTGTTCCCAGTTTGGTTACGTCCATTTCAGCTTTGTAGCTCGACACACTTTAGAACCCAAATGTCACTTTGAACGACACATGTCATTAACCTAAACTCAGGCGAACTAACTTCGGTGACCTACTTGTTCCTGTCCTACAGTGTCAGTACGGTTCGGGTGTTTTTTTAATTCGTTATCAAGTCCGTTTTAATAATTTATCAGTATGAGGACAGCATATATTACATAAATCAATAAAAATATCTGTGTGTTGCGTGACCGTTACGGTGTAATAATTAAAATCAAGTTAAGTGAGGCCAGCTTAAACTGGTCTCTCGTAGTGTTGTATGAAAAGACCAGAGTAATAGGGTGAGTGATCCTTGCTTGCTTAGGATAGGTTCATGTGCTGCCGATAGTACCCAGCGTGGGTGCCTGCTGAGATTGTTCCCAGTTTGTTTCGTTGAAATTGTTCCTAGTTTGGTTGGATGAGATTCGGGCCTAGCGGGCCCATGTGTGTGTCGTTTGAAGAGGAACTCGAGCCGCGTTCGATAGTACCTACATCACTTACGGCGATCGGTGACGACATGATGCGCAACATTTGAACGATGTTGCGCAACATTGTATATGCTTTGCAATATATGTAGGTTAGCAAACTGTTAGAAATCGCACCAGAGTCAACATAATTATAGAGGTCCTCCATACAGTCAGTAAGTGAGGCCAGCTATAACTGGTTTCTTGTAGATTTTGTATGAAAGTGAGGCCAACTAAAACTGGTCTCTCGTAGTGTTTGTATGAAAGTGAGGATGAGATTGTTCCTAGTTTGGTTAGTTGAGATTGTTCCTAGTTTGGTTGGATGAGATTGTTCCTAGTTTGGTTGGATGAGGTAGAAAGTGGGTCAAATCGGACCAAGAGCGTGTCGGGCACTCTACTTGGTAGAAAGTGTGACGAAACGGACCAAGAGCGTGTCGGGCACTCTACTTGGTAGAAGTGTGACGAAACGGACCAAGAGCGTGTCGGGCACTAGTAGGTAGAAAGTGTGACGAAACGGACCAAGAGCGTGTCGGGCACTCTACTTGGTAGAAAGTGTGACGAAACGGACCAAGAGCGTGTCGGGCACTCTTATCGGTAGAAAGTGTGACGAAACGGACCAAGAGCGTGTCGGGCACTCTACTTGGTAGAAAGTGTGACGAAACGGACCAAGAGCGTGTCGGGCACGCTAGTAGGTAGAAAGTGTGACGAAACGGACCAAGAGCGTGTCGGGCACTCTACTTAGTAAACACATCAAAATTATCAATACCGGAATCCGTATTGTAATTAGAGTTACACGAGTTCCGCGTAACACGCAGAATAGGTATTAAGTATGTCAAATAAGCTGCATTAAGTGTTTTCAAACGCAGTTTTCAAAAATTTCAAACAATGCTATTTTAAGGGATCACTAGTGGCTTTAGAAAATCTCAGGGTTATTAAAACTCGAGAACACTTCGTGCGCGTTTTAAAATACTTGTGGCGCCATCTGGTCGCATCAAACAACTGACACAGATCAGGTCAAAATGCGCTTCTTTTCAAACTGCCTCAGAAGGAAGAGTAAGTAGGTATGATTTTCAGAGATATATATTTATGTTATGTATGTGGGTATATGAGTTATTTTGAGTCGTCTTATCAGAGTGAATGAATACCGGATCAATTTTTCAATACCGAGATCTGTATTACGGTATTATTGGAACGTTTTACTCGGAGGACGTGAGTCATAAAAAAGTAATGTTTTATACAACTTTTTATCACAAAGCAATAAAAAATGTCCACTGTATCAAATAAAAGTCATTAGAAATAAAGTCGTCGAAAGTATTTTCGTATGAAAACACTAGATGGCGCTAGTAGTTTTAAAACGCGGTAATGAAATGTTTTCTGCGATATGATAAAGGTGTTGGGTGCATAGTGTTCGCCACGCGGACACGTTCGCCTCAAAACTTTCAGAACTTAGAACTTAAAAATTAAAAATTAGAACTGGAAAACCAAAAGCCTACGGTACGGTACTGTAGTAGGTAGTTGTAGTTACCATGTGTGTGGTGTCGTTTTATAGAGTAACTCGAGCCGCGTTCGATGGTACAACACTCACTTAGATCGGTGACGACATGTCGCGCAACATTGTACAACTATGTGCTGCCGATAGTACCCAGCGTGGGTGCCGGCCGAGATTGTTCCCAGTTTGGTTACGTCCATTTCAGCTTTGTAGCTCGAACACTTTAGAACCCAAATGTCACGTTGAACGACACATGTCATTAACCTAAACTCAGGCGAACTAACTAGGTGACCTACTGTTCCTGTCCTACAGTGTCAGTAGTACGGTTCAGGTGTTTTTTTAATTCGTTATCAAGTCCGTTTTAATAATTTATCAGTATGAGGACAGCATATATTACATAAATCAATAAAATATCTGTGTGTTGCGTGACCGTTACGGTGTAATAATTAAAATCAAGTTAAGTGAGGCCAGCTTAAACTGGTCTCTCGTAGTGTTTGTATGAAAAGACCAGAGTAATAGGGTGAGTGATCCCTTGCTTGGGATAGGTTCATGTGCTGCCGATAGTACCCAGTTTGGTTCCCAGTTGAGATTGTTCCCAGTTTGTTTCATTGAAATTGTTCCTAGTTTGGTTGGATGAGATTCGGGCCTAGCGGGCCCCATGTGTAAGTGTCGTTTGAAAGGAACTCGAGCCGCGTTCGATAGTACCTACATCACTTACGGCGATCGGTGACGACATGATGCGCAACATTTGAACGATGTTGCGCAACATTGTATATGGCACGTATATGTAGGTATAGCAAACTGTTAGAAATCGCACCAGAGTCCAACATAATTATAGAGGTCCTCCATACAGTCAGTAAGTGAGGCCAGCTAAAACTGGTCTCTTGTAGTTTTTGTATGAAAGTGAGGCCAACTAAAACTGGTCTCTCGTAGTGTTTGTATGAAAGTGAGGATGAGATTGTTCCTAGTTTGGTTAGTTGAGATTGTTCCTAGTTTGGTTGGATGAGATTGTTCCTAGTTTGGTTGGATGAGGTAGAAAGTGGGTCAAATCGGACCAAGAGCGTGTCGGGCACTCTACTTGGTAGAAAGTGTGCAGAAACGGACCAAGAGCGTGTCGGGCACTCTACTTGGTAGAAAGTGTGACGAAACGGACCAAGAGCGTGTCGGGCACTCTACTTGGTAGAAAGTGTGACGAAACGGACCAAGAGCGTGTCGGGCACTCTACTTGGTAGAAAGTGTGACGAAACGGACCAAGAGCGTGTCGGGCACTCTACTTGGTAAACACATCAAAATTATCAATACCGGAATCCCGTATTGTAATTAGAGTTACACGAGTTCCACTTGTAACACATTGGCAAGAATAGGTATTAAGTATGTCAAATAAGCTGCATTAGAAAGTGTTTTCAAACGCAGTTTTCAAAAAATTTCAAACAATGCTATTTTTAAGGGATCACTAGTGGCTTTAGAAAATCTCGGGGTTGTTAAAACAAGACACTTCGTTAGCGCGTTTTAAAATACTTGTGGCGCCATCTCGCGGTAAAATCGGAAACAACTGACACAGATCAGGTCAAATGCGCTTCTTTTTGCCGACTGCCTCAGAAGGAAGAGTAAGTAGGTATGATTTTCGGGAATATATATTTATCAATGCCATGTATGTGGGTATATGAGTTATTTTAAGTCGTCTATCGGTGAATGACACTTGCTATTAAGAACTTTCGAATACCGTACTTTTCAATACCGGTATTGAATACCGGATCAATTTTCAATACCGAGATCCGGTATTGCGGTATTATTAGACGTTTACTCAGGACGTGAGTCATAAAAAAAATGTTTATGCAACTTTTTATCACAAAGCAATAAAAATGTCCACTGTAGAAATAAGTCACATTTAGAAATAAAGTCGTCGAAAGTATTTTCGTATGAAACACTAGATGGCGCTAGTAGTTTTAAAACGCGGTAATGAAATGTTTTCTGCGATATGATAAAGGTGTTGGGTGCATAGTGTTCGCCACGCGGACACGTTCGCCTCGCGAAAACTTAGAACTTAGAACTTAAAACTTAAAAATTAAAAATTAGAACTGGAAAACCGACGCCTGGTACGGTACCAGTGGTAGTAGTAATAGGTACCATGTGTGGGGTGTCGTTTGAAAGAGGGACTCGAGCCGCGTTCGATGGTACAACACCACGGCGATCGGTGACGACATGTCGCGCAACATGTACAACATTGTATGTGCTGCCGATAGTACCCAGCGTGGGTGCCGGCCGAGATTGTTCCCAGTTTGGTTACGTCCATTTCAGCTTTGTAGCTCGACACTTTAGAACCCAAATGTCACTTTGAACGACACATGTCATTAACCTAAACTCGAGCGAACTAACTGAGTGACCTACTTGTTCCTGTCCTCCAGTGTCAGTACGGTTCAGGTGTTTTTTTATTCGTTATCAAGTCCGTTTTAATAATTTATCAGTATGAGGACAGCATATATTACATAAATCAATAAAAATATCTGTGTGTTGCGTGACCGTTACGGTGTAATAATTAAAATCAAGTTAAGTGAGGCCAGCTTAAACTGGTCTCTCGTAGTGTTTGTATGAAAAGACCAGAGTAATAGGGTGAGTGATCCTTGCTTGCGGATAGGTTCATGCTGCCGATAGTACCCAGTTTGGTTCCCAGTTGAGATTGTTCCCAGTTTGTTTCGTTGAAATTGTTCCTAGTTTGGTTGGATGAGATTCGGGCCTAGCGGGCCATGTGTGTGGTGTCGTTTGAAAGAGGAACTCGAGCCGCGTTCGATAGTACCTATCACTTACGGCTATCGGTGACGACATGATGCTCAACATTTGAACGATGTTGCGCAAAATTGTATATTGCACACGTTTATGTAGGTATAGCAAACTGTTAGAAATCGCACCAGAGTCCAACATAATTATAGAGGTCCTCCATACAGTCAGTAAGTGAGGCCAGCTAAAACTGGTCTCGTGTAGTTTTGTATATGAAAGTGAGGCCAACTAAAACTGGTCTCTCGTAGTGTTTGTATGAAAGTGAGGATGAGTTGTTCCTAGTTTGGTTAGTTGAGATTGTTCCTAGTTTGGTTGGATGAGATTGTTCCTAGTTTGGTTGGATGAGGTAGAAAGTGGGTCAAATCGGACCAAGAGCGTGTCGGGCACTCTACTTGGTAGAAAGTGTGACGAAACGGACCAGAGCGTGTCGGGCACTCTACTTGGTAGAAAGTGTGACGAAACGGACCAAGAGCGTGTCGGGCACGCTAGTAGGTAGAAAGTGTGACGAAACGGACCAAGAGCGTGTCGGGCACTCTGGTAGGTAGAAAGTGTGACGAAACGGACCAGAGCGTGTCGGGCACTCTACTTGGTAGAAAGTGTGACGAAACGGACCAGGCGTGTCGGGCACGCTGGTAGGTAGAAAGTGTGACGAAACGGACCAAGGCGTGTCGGGCACGCTACTGGTAGAAAGTGTGACGAAACGGACCAAGAGCGTGTCGGGCACTCTACTTGGTAGAAAGTGTGACGAAACGGACCAAGCGCGTGTCGGGCACTCTACTTGGTAGAAAGTGTGACGAAACGGACCAAGAGCGTGTCGGGCACTCTACTTGGTAGAAAGTGTGACGAAACGGACCAAGAGCGTGTCGGGCACTCTAGTTGGTAGAAAGTGTGACGAAACGGACCAAGAGCGTGTCGGGCACTCTAGTAGTAGAAGTGTGACAAACGGACCAAGGCGTGTCGGGCACGCTAGTAGGTAGAAAGTGTGACGAGAACGGACCAAGAGCGTGTCGGGCACTCTGCTTGGTAGAAAGTGTGACGAAACGGACCAAGAGCGTGTCGGGCACGCTAGTAGGTTGAAAGTGTGACGAAACGGACCAAGGCGTGTCGGGCACTCTACTTAGTAGAAAGTGTGACAGAAACGGACCAAAATGTCGGGCACTCTACTTGGTAGGAAGTGTGACAGAAACGGACCAGAGCGTGTCGGGCACTGTAGAGTGAAAAGTGTGACGAATCGGACCAAGAGCGTGTCGGGCACTCTACTTGGTAAACACATCAAAATTATCAATACCGGAATTGTAATGTAATTAGAGTTACACGAGTTCCGCGTAACACGGCAGAATAGGTATTAAGTATGTCAAATGGCTGCATTAAGTGTTTTCAAACGCAGTTTTCAAAATTTTCAAACAATGCTATTTTAAGGGATCACTAGTGGCTTTAGAAAATCTCGGGGTTGTTAAACTCGAGAACACTTCGTTAGCGCGTTTTAAAATACTTGTGGCGCCATCTCACGGTCGCATCAAACAACTGACACAGATCAGGTCAAAATGCGCTTCTTTTTGACTTGCCTCAGAAGGAAGAGTAAGTAGGTATGATTTTCAGGAATATATATGTAAATGTAACTCTTTGATTATTGTTAATAAGATAACTATATGATCCTTCAGGCCAAAGCAAGCTTTGTGCCCTCACCTTATTAATTGCCCAGTACAACTACAACATCTCATCTCTTGCTCATTCGACCTACTTGTAAGAGAGAGACAACAACATGAGAGTTCTGTGCATATAACCTCTATTGATATTATGTTCCTAAGGTAGATCTTATGAATATAATCTATACATATTTATGTTATGTATGTGGGTATAGTTATTTTAGAAGTCGTCTTATCAGAGTGAATGAATACCGGATCATTTTTTCAATACCGAGATCGGTATTACGGTATTATTGGAACGTTTACTCGAGGACATGGTGTAAAAAAGTAATGTTTTATGCAACTTTTATAAAGCAATAAAAAAATGTCACTGTAGAAATAAAGTCGTCGAAAGTATTTTCGTATGAAAACACTAGATGGCGCTAGTAGTTTTAAAACGCGGTAATGAAATGTTTTCTGCGATATGATAAGGTGTTGGGTGCATAGTGTTCGCCACGCGGACACGTTCGCCTCGCAAAACTTAGAACTTAGAACTTAAAACTTAAAATTAAAAATTAGAACTGGAAAACCGACCGCCTGTTTGGTGTAGTAGGTAGTAGTAGGTACCATGTGTGGGGTGTCGTTTGAAAGAGGACTCGAGCCGCGTTCGATGGTACAACACTTACGGCGATCGGTGACGACATGTCGCGCAACATTGTACAACATTGTATGTGCTGCCGATAGTACCCAGCGTGGGTGCCGGCCGAGATTGTTCCCAGTTTGGTTACGTCCATTTCAGCTTTGAAGCGAACACACTTTAGAACCCAAATGTCTTTGAACGACACATGTCATTAACCTAAACTCGAGCGAACTAACTGAGTGACCTACTTGTTCCTGTCTACAGTGTCCAGTACGGTTCGGGTGTTTTTTTAATTCGTTATCAAGTCCGTTTTAATAATTTATCCAGTATGAGGACAGCATATATTACATAAATCAATAAAAATATCTGTGTTGCGTGACCGTTACGGTGTAATAATTAAAATCAAGTTAAGTGAGGCCAGCAAACTGGTCTCTCGTAGTGTTGTATGAAAAGACCAGAGTAATAGGGTGAGTGATCCCTTGCTTGGCAGGATAGGTTCATGTGCTGCCGATAGTACCAGTTTGGTTCCCAGTTGAGATTGTTCCCAGTTTGTTTCGTTGAAATTGTTCCTAGTTAGTTGGATGAATTCGGGCTGCGGGCCCCAATGAGGGTGTCGTTTGAAGGAACTCGAGCCGCGTTCGATAGTACCTACATCATTACGGCGATCGGTGACGACATGATGCGCAACATTTGAACGATGTTGCGCAACATGTATATAGCACACACGTATGTAGGTATAGCAAACTGTTAGAAATCGCACCAAGTCCTTATAATTATAAAGTCCTCCATACAGTCAGTAAGTGAGGCCAGCTAAAACTGGTCTCTTGTAGTTTTTGTATGAAAGTGAGGCCAACTAAAACTGGTCTCTCGTAGTGTTTGTATAAGAAAGTGAGGATGAGTTGTTCCTAGATTTGGATTAGTTAGGAATTGTTCCTAGTTTGGTTGGATGAGTTATTTCCTGATTTGGTTGGATGAGGTAGAAAGTGGTCAAATCGGACCAAGAGCG